>JAGFPH010003580.1:4455-44532 GCA_018207615.1 Philaenus spumarius | reverse complement strand
TCTTATTTAAGTTATATTGTTAAGATATTTGATAAACGGTAGGCGGTTGTTAACGCCTTAGCATAGGTTATGACACGCCCCCTGTAGGGTACGCCCCTTCTGGTTAGGTATTTATACGTTGCGTTGTCACACTGTTAGATCAAGTTATAGTTTGGTTAATGTATCCCGTGCATCACTGAGGATGGCGACATTGTCGTTGAAACGCGTTTGAGGTTAGTAAACGTATTTATTGTGAGATTTTGTGTTCAGGTTTTATTTTATCTATGTTACCATACAGTTTCTTGCACGAACAAACATTCAGTTTCTTGCATAATATTACCATTCTGTTTTGCACATGATTTTTTTGCACTTAACCTTTTGGTTCTGAAACTAAAATTATGTTGTATTTTGTTTCATAGTTTACAACTGGTGCAACAATGACCCACAAAAACTGAATAAACTTAAAGAACTGTCAGTGTAAAAGTCCAAATTTGTGAAACATCAGTGACTATTAATGGATAATTAAATATAATTCAAAATAGCAATTACCTGTTTTAAAATCAGAATTAATGAAGACTGTTTCATAACAAAAAAAAATTACAAAAATATTCATATAAAGGCTGTATGTATATTTCTTTTAATTAAAAAACTTGGAAGGGACCACTAGCAAAACTTTGGAACCACAATCCTCAAAGGATTTCATTATAAATTCAAAAACCTTTTTTTTATATGAGAGACGTCCCTGAAAATTATTAAACGCCATTATTTTTTATATTTAATTTGACTTAGTATTAAGGTTGGCCAACAAGACAAGTGTTATCAATAAATCCATGGTACTATGTATTTAATTTTGTCATGTTGTAAAAAG
Organism: Philaenus spumarius; assembly: GCA_018207615.1. Classification (NCBI taxonomy): domain Eukaryota; kingdom Metazoa; phylum Arthropoda; class Insecta; order Hemiptera; family Aphrophoridae; genus Philaenus; species Philaenus spumarius. The sequence goes on along the minus strand of JAGFPH010003580.1, from coordinate 43,685 downwards.
TAATAAATTGTAATAAATCTTTTATTATAAATGGGGAGGGTTTTTCTAATTTTACTTCAGGGAAGGGATCTTTTAAATGTAATCAAAATCAATATTGTAAATGTAAACTATTCTTAAATTTGTTTTTAATTATAACTAAGGGCATATCAATTTGAATCTTTTCTTTAAGGGCATATGCATTTTTGAATATCACTTTACAGTTAAATTAAATAAACAAAGTGTTCGTTATATGAATTGTATTTATTGTATTTTCCTGTAAATATCTAACTCAGGTGTTCAATTTCAACTTTAAATAAGGTAAGGTTACAGATCATTTGCTGTACTTGGTAAACCTATATTTCTTATAAAATTGTATGTACCATCTTCGTCTTAGCCCAGCACGCATTCCAAATTGTTGTCATATTTTCTTTAAAGGTGGTACAAGATTTGGATAAAAATTTGCATATAGATTTTTTTCGACGTTAGGAATCGAATGCGCTATGTTTTATGTCTGCGACAATGCTCTAAGTAGCTCGTTTCACCTATGTAAACTTTTAATTTCTTTTATATTCCACCTTCGAAGTCAATAAGTAGGTGAATAGATACATTATTTATACAATCCAGATGTTAATCTCTTAATTTTAGCTCCAGATGTTATGTACGTAAGATTGAAAAATATTCATATTTATTCAGTATGTGATTCGTATTTACATACATTTTCCTAAAAAAAAAAAAAAAAAAAAAATACTGAGCGATACTCGGTCGCCCAAGTACTATAGTATTATCTCGATAAACAAAATTGATATTTTAATTTGAGAAAATATTATATAACACAATCAAAAAAGTTACGAGAACACCTGTTGTATTTTTCGTAGAGGTTAATATAAATAAAATTGTATGTATTATCCATGCATTCATAGAGCCAAAAATAAATTAAAAGCAACATTAAACTTTAAGTTAAATATTATTTTAAAATCTAGATTTACTATTCTAAATCAGTAGCACTGTAAACACGATAAATACCATTATTATATACGCAAATAAGTCATTATTATATACCTATATAAACAAACAGAAAAGTATTGAACCGATTTTGAACAACCTTTCCCCAAGTTGTTGAGCCCAAGTTGTACATGTAAAAAATATGTACAGGCTCACGTGTTTTTAAGTTATAATCAAAAAGACAGAAAGAGATCCTTGGTATTTGATTACAAAGAATAGTTTTTCATAGAATCAAATAAGCTAAAACTGACACTAAAGATTACCAACTACGAATTAATAATAACTTAATTCTAAGATACAAAACATAAAAGTAAATTTCAACTTTGGCATTATACAATATTTCTATACGTTAACCTTAACTTTTAATCATATATTATTTATTGTGCCTACGTATTTTTGACTTGAAATTATTGGGAAGTTCGTTCGGAAGAAACAAAGAGCTGCATTGCGGATATCAGTACATTAAATGTTTCAAGGAACATAATTGACTAGAAGATTAGTCGTTCCAGTAGGCCTCATCGATTTAATGGAATCTTTAGTAAAGGGTTAAACTGGTATGCCTTGTAGACGGAAAAGTCCATTTAAGAAATCACGGTTATAAATGTGTGAAATTATAAAATGTTTACGATTATAATAGGTTATAAAAACAGTTAATTTATATATTTACAACATATTGTTTTATTTTGATGCTCACGAAATGCTAAGAATTGGATTCTTATACACGTCATATACTCATATATTAATTACACTAATCTAATATTAGCAAATTTACACAACCGAAAAAAATTTGTTTAATGTTTTTGTTTTCATGAAATTAAAAAAAAATTATGGATTTAAGTGCTTCATTGAATGAAAGAATTATAATAATGCCTTTAATTTATAAAACCAATAATAACATATTAATAATACAAAACTCTAAGTTTAAATAAAGAACATATTGCTTTCTGGAAAAAACTTTTGTGAAATAAGTTGAAAACATTTGACGTTAATTTTGATTTCCGAAACATAATATTGTATTAGTCTAAAATGAATAATATTTAAAAGCTTTTTATATAAGCTGGAAATGTTGTCCAAAGGTAATGGATATATATTAGCAGTCATGTAAAGAATATAAATAAGTCTTCATCTAAAACATCATTTAAACAATGTACTGGATAAATGCATTTAAAAAACATAAAACAAATTTAAATATTTAGTAACTATGGCCTATTTTTTTATACTAAGAATTTTTAAAAGCACTTTAATTACTACTAAAAATACAATTATTATTTCCTATAATCTGAATGGTAAGGCAATAAATTATACATAAATTAAATAATGAATCATTATTTTCAAATGAGATTTTTTATAGAATGTATGACTTTAAAACAATTTAACTATCTTTTATAATAAAAGTTAAGAACACCAATAAATCCTTGTCTTGTGTAAAACATTTATAAAAAAAATACAGTATAGTATACAAAGTTGCATATTACTTACTAAATATTTAACAGTCCTGTCACTAACGAGTTCTTGTTTCAAGGAAAGTAGGTCAAATACTGTTCATCCATAAACAAACTGTTTGTATAATAATTAAAAGCTTTAGCATACGAAATTGCATATGAGTATATGACCATTTGCAAGGTTTAAAAATTAAAGTATTATTTATGTGAACTAAATTCAAGGCTTTAAATTTGTTTTACAACTTAGAATTATAAACCAAACAATTGAAGTTATTATAAACTAGGGGAGACCCCTACATGCTCCGCACGCCAACCCCCAATGGAATCTTCTAAAAACATATGTTATGTTTTATTTAAAATAAAGGTGTAGGATTAATAATAACCTCAAAACTAAGATGGCAAATAATGTTAAATGTTCAAATTAAATTATTTCTTATATGTTATAAAAGCAGTTATAATAATGGTTAAAGGAACCAGCAAGGCTCAGGTATACACTTGAAAACCCTAACCTAAAAGCTAGAATTACAAAAATAATTGCTTAAAATTTTTATATCAGCTGTTACTGGAAATATTGGAGCAAACAGCTATATTATTTGTTATTTTATTCAATTGGTTGCTATTGTAATACATGTAAATACATGTGTTGGTTTATCATTATAGGCCTAACCTAAGAATTTCTTCCGACTAAATTTACAAATATTGAAATAAAAAAGAAGGTTATGTTACTCAGGGATAGTGTAGTGTTTTATTAGTAAAACTATTTTTTCAATCGGTTCAGTAGTGTAAGAGATTACCCCCTACATACAAACACATAAACCAACAAAAAAACTAACTTTACCTCTTTATAATATTAGTAAAGATTTCTATAATTATACATTACATTTATAAAATTACTTTGTAACACATAACATGTTGTTTTTATTTAAAACATTTAAACTAAAGTAGCAGAATCATAAAATAATTCGACCACGCAACTGAACCGGTGACGTGAGTTGAGCAAATTTCCAAAATTAAGTTTATGGGTTTATGTTTTAGGGTTTCAACCAACAACTTGGGAAGTAGGTCTATTCACGACGGTGCTGAATAGCTGCAAAATGGTTCGCACCCCATTCCGTATATTGGGAGTATCTTCAATACACCAAGTATTGCGTGCTTCGCACGCCAACCCCCGTATTGGGAGTATTTTCAACACACAAAGCATAGTGTGCTTCGCACGCCAATCCCACGGTAGAATCCACCACATGGCTTTGAACCGGGTATTTCTATGGTATTTCACGTTTTGATCGATTTTGGGGGAACCAAGCGAGCAATAAGGTTACGTAAAAAAAATGTGCAGAATAACACCTACATTTATATTTGTAGAAAAACCTCAAAAACAAATTAATTCTCGTAGGAAAAATCTTAAAAAATTTTTACAAAATTACGTGGGATGCGAGTTAAAAATTAATTAACTTTTATTTTTTATTAAATATTAAATCACTATAATTAAAAAAAAAAACTGTTTTTATCAAAAAACCAAATATCTACATTTATAATCTCATAATAAAATATAATGGTAAACAAACATTTTCTTTATTCTTTCACTTCATATACTTCAAATGTTTTTGATCAATGTTAAATCATAAGACATGATCACAGATATAATCTAGTGCTCTAACCGACAAAGCATCTGAGTCTCACGATTTGATTTGTAATTTCAAAACGTGTGATCACATTGAAGCTAATTCTTGCACTTGACCTTCTGCGTAATGCATTATTACGCAACTATTGTGGAATTATGCTTTATTTTATATAGACTTATAATGTCGGGTGTTGATCACTGTGGAAGCAATTATGAAATTGAATTTTGGATAACAATGAAATCTTGACTAACATTATAGTTGAAAATATCCATTTAATTCTTTATATTAAAGATTAGTGGTATTCATTAAACAAATTTAATTTCAAAAAGTATGAAAAACATTAATCTAAAAAGTATCCAATAATTAAATCTTCTCAATTTAAACAAATCGTATTATTATTATTCAGATTGCACAGATATATTATTTACAAAAATGGATGGACTCAATATATAACAAAATATATGTAGACAATATTAACTGTTCCATTTATTTTCCTTACCACAACAGTTTACTAGTATATCTCGTTGACATGTGTTCCATGGTGACCCACTTTATAGAACAATATTTTGCACCTGGTAATTTCTTTAACTTCACTTTAAAATTATTTTCAATTATAAGAAACAACTTTTACCTTCTCAAATTACTAAACTGATCACATTTTATGTGGAAATTAAAATATATCAAATATATTTTACATGATTACAACCACAATCTCACCGATAAAAACCAAGTATTACCAAGTCCCAAGATGCAACGTTATTTTATCATCATTTCCTTTCTGTCATTTTATATTTTGCATATTCCAGAATAGTTTAAAATCTGTATAATGTCGTCTGTCATTAAGCTGTAAAATTATTTCGTCTGCTTGTTTCATTAAAAAAATGCTATACATAAAAATTATAAGATGTCTTTTTTGTTGTTTACTTGTCTGCTTATTACTATATTAACATTTTATATTTCTACTATAACTTAAAATTTATTTCATTAATCTTTATAATATTCATGTTTTTAACATAATATGCTATTGGTCTATTGGTGAAAATTTATTTTCTTGTCCCTTTATGGACTTTGCATGTTACAAGGTACATATTAACATATTCTATACAGTGCAATATAAAAACATCAACATTTTTAAGAATTTCAAAATATCACAAAATAAAATAGGTTCAAAGATCTGAGAATATATTTAAAGATCAACAATGTTGATGTAATATTATATTCTTATTAAAATCTAAAATGCACACATTAATAAATCATTGTTTTCAAATCCGATCGAATATAAAGTCCTTTGTCATTTTTATGTCATTCTAATTGTAACTTACTTTTTTTACGGTCTGTCGCAATAGGCTGTGAATTTTTATATCAATAAGTGATGATTCAATAAATTCAGAGTTACTAAATAATAATGGCATTTTGTCATTAACCCTAAATACCAAAGATAATCCTACCTACAGACCATTGGTTCTCTAAGCGGGTGCCGTGGCGCCTTAGGGGTCTCAATTACACAAGGGACGTGATTCAATTGTGAGAAAAGTTTTTTATGTTGCAGCAAATTAGAATTTAAAAAGATTCCTTTGTTAAATGCCACTTTAAGCAGACGCATTAGTGATATTTCAGTTGAAAATGTAAAATCAGTTATAAACGGGAAAATCTAATCAAAATTATTTAGTTTGCCGTACATATTTTAGCAACAATGTTCTATCTTTTAAATCTTGATTGTGTATTTATACAGATGTTTGGATTAGTTGGAACTGTAAAAGGATTTGTTTTGGTACGATATAAAAGAAAATGAAAAAGTAATAATAATAACTCTGCTTCTTTTATCTTGAACTATTGTTAAAAAATTTCAATATACCTTGAATTAAAAGAATATAAGAAGAAATCATTATAATGGTTAATTATATCGAAGTTATACCATTAAAAACGCGTAGGGCCTATATGTGTAAAACTATATAAAACAATAAAATTTCACAACAGTAACCTCTTCATGAAAGAAGTAAGATGGCTTTTGCAAGGTAACTTATTAAATATATATATATATATGTATATTATTTAAAGAAGAAATTTTAAATATTTTTTGACAAAAATATTTGCCCAGATTCTTTAGGTGCGTAATAGTGAAAATTAACCAGAATTTGGTGTATTTTTTTCAAAATGATTCTTGGTATTCTAAACTAGCTTATTTATTTAACAGATATATTTGGTCACCTAAACAAGTTAAAATCCAGCATGCAAGGAAGAAATGAAAATATTTTCACATCCTCGGATAAATGATACCTTATAAAGACGAATATAAACGTGGAAGATACAAGTTAACGCAAATCATGTATAAATGTTTATTCAAGTTGCCAAAGGAAAATTTCAAAAACTTTTTAGTCATTTAACGTCGTTAGAAGAACAAACTTACCATTATTTCCCTGATATATCAGTTGATTTATACTACTCAATTCGAAGTCCTTTTGTAGAATCTACACATAAATGACTTCAGTATTGCAAAAGCCAACAAATTTATAAATATAAGTAACGATCGTAAGTTGAAATTTAAGAACTGAACCAGGTAAATTTCTTGTGAATGTGTTTATGCTGTTGAAACTACTTACTTATTTTTTTAAAGTACTTCTCATCGTTCTAAAAAATCACTGTATGTAAGATGCCAAAATACAATCGTTCTGTGCATTTTATTTAATAATTTCACTGTGCTGCCAGACAAAAAGGTTTTAGAATCTCTGTTCTAAAATAAATTCAGGTTTAATTCCACCATAACAAGCTCTAAGAGTAAAACTGCATTAACTAAAATTATAGCGTACGTTATAAACAGTATATTTGTATGCATAATGTATTTACCGAAATCGTTCCCTATATAAAGTGTCTCTTAAAAAACTAAACATTCTAATAACCAATCTATTATTTGTACTTTAAATAGTATCAACAGTGTATGCAAATATTTATTTTTAAATCTAGGTTTAAAGTTTGATTGATAGATAAAATCTATAATTATAAATATGATTGACTGATAAATAAAACGAGCACCAATCTCTTTGATGGGATATGCAATATGCACGTGTTAGTATTGAAACTTAATGAGTTTCATGTATTTACCTTTGGAGTGTTCCCTGCAACGTTTCTATTTAAGTAATGCAAATAAGCCGAAGTTATGTTATACGTTTACATACTACAGAAAGCAGATACGTCGGTAATATCTATGATATTCTCGGTAGCCCACATACAAAGTTTATTCTATCAAGTGCATTGCAAAACGTGTTTATTTGTTTAACAAACAAGTATATTTGTCATACACTCCCGTAAACCATTATGTGCAGTAATAAAAATTAAATACTCATTACAAGGATAAAATTACAGGTATATCTTATCAGTTGTTTAATGATTTTTAGACTTCCCTGTAACCATATTAAAGTTATAACAATTAAAGTGTAATTATAAATTACCTTCATTTGCTCCGTCTTGTGACTTCTGTTGTATTTGCAATCGATAATCGTTTCGGAGACGAAACTCCATCCTCAGTTATTATCTCCTTAGAGGTCGTCAAAACATTAAAAACATTCACGTTAAAACACATAAAACACTACACACACTTATACACGTTTTTACACTTTTGAGTTACGTGTGACGGTTGCTTGGTAGGCCTACGTGAACTACTGAACGGTGCGGTTATTAGGCTTACAGGTCATTTATCATAGTTTGTCTTATCTGTCCTTTGTAACTTAAAGCCGTCTCATACAAAGAGTTCGACCGGAAGGAAAGTTTATCATTTAGTATGTCGTCAGGTGCTGTTTATATGCCTTGTAAATCTCGTATTTTTCAATTGCATTCAACAATCGTCCCTTTTTGGGACGTGGAGTGGTGTCATATTGTTACTGAAACTTGTATATGAGTTATTGTTGTCAATTAAGTGTTGCGCAAAGCTGGATCTATTGGCATATTATAGATTATTTTTGGGCAGATGTTCTTTGTAGCGCTCCATGAACGTTCTGCCCGATGTAGAAGCAACGCGTAGTGCTCTGAAACGCGTAATTGTTAAACAAGAAAGAAGTCACATGGAAGAATCTATATAAGGTAACTCATTGTTATTTGGAATACATCATGTTATCACAGCTTCCCTCAATGTTTGGATAATTAGCTAAGGAACCTGTTTTGTAGACCCTTCAACACTTTCTGGGATCGGTTTTTATGTTTACTTAAAATGCTACAAAATTCTTTCTAGCAAAATGTATTTTTCTTTTTATATTTTTCTCAATATATTGAAACATAGAAGATATTATGTAACTTGCTTTCTATCACCCTGTTTTTTAATTTAACGTTCTTTTTATTCAAACTTTTAATCCTAAGAATTCCAGCCCTAATTACACAGTATGTTTCTATAATAATGGGTTAACACTAAACAATGTTTTTAAAAATAGTCAACGTTTTTAAATATACATTTAGATATAAAAGAAAACAATGCATTTTAATGAATAAGCAGTTTTCCAAGCTTTAAGGATAATGGTTATTTTTAATAAGAAATTTGAAAGTCAGGAAATGAAAATGAAGACCGATAAAAAAATTGTGACTTGTAATTTACGATATAACATTTGATAGACAAAGTTTTATATAGGCCTAATACAAATAATGTTTGCATGTTTGTTAATATGTGTTTAACTATACCTGCTAAATAAATTAGTTTATTAAAAAGTTATATGCATGTATGATAAAATTACAAAAATTAAATACTTCATTCAAAAATATCCATTTGCTTGGAAAAAATACAACCCTAAACATGTAGCATATTTGACATCTGAAATATTTTATAAAGGATAAAATAAAAATAATAAAATTTTACACCAAACTAAATGTGCACAATTTTAACTATGGTATTGAAAAGGAAGAGAAGAATGGGTAATATAAATTTCTCACAAGTTACGAATGTTTTCGTTAACTATGATGTTAAATTCTTTGGTTAGGTTTTTAAATGATAGTTTACTCGCACTGCTTAATAAATTCAATATTGCTACATTTTCCAATTGTTCTGTTGTTGCTGTACATTTCACAACATAGTAATGTTGTTCTAAACTAAATAAAGCAACAATGTTTGCTTATAGCTCCAAGAGATTATGCAAATTAGTTCTGACAGACGTATGGGGGTTAAAACTAGAGTTTTAATAGAAATCCAAACACATCGTTCTAGTGCAATTCACCTGGGACGTTATTAATTAATATTTCGTATTTACGTATTTACATAATTTAATATTGCTATAAATGCATTAATATTGATAAGTAGAACTCATAACTACCACCAACATAATTTGTAACAACACTCAAAAATGGAAATGTTTTAAATGCGATGTTTATTTTACCAAAATACAGACCATTGTAACGGTTTTCTTCAATGACTTTAATTTGTAGATCTGTTTCTATTTATATATTTTGTAATAAGTTATATACTAAATTATTGTGATGGTTTGACAATTTCATTAGCAAATAATTAACTGCGCCTAGGGTTCTCAAGAAATAAAATTTTTATAATAATAAATGTAACATGGCTAGAAAATATTTGGGTATACCTCCATCAGCAGATTTATGCACATTGACTATTTTACATACAAAGTGTTCCAAAAGTATGTGGCCTTTTGTTTCCCCTTCCAAAACGTTTAGATACCGGAAAGTAGAAAGATGCAACTCAAAATTTGTTGATGTAAACATATGGTTTGAGATACATAATTTAAATTTTGTCTTTAAATCACAAAACATTTTGAAATTTTTTTTTACAAACAGTAGACCCTTCCCACAATTTTTTTACAATTTAAAATAGAAACATGAAACTTGAGTAATGTATGTGGCCGGCTAACTAATAACTATTTTTACAAACTTTCAAAACGACTCCTAAGGGGGTTGGAGGGTCGGGTCATGTAGGAGGCAACTCAAAATTGGTAAATGTAACATAGATCTAGTAACACATCATTTGTTTGACCTTAAATCACTAACAATGTGATGGCAAGCAAAGTAAGATACGACAACCCTATACAAAATGGCAGTTAAGTTATCAACATAATGAATGTTCCGACTAAACAAAACAAGTAATTTCCTCCTTGGGTGAAGGGGTTTGGTGTTGAACGCTTTTGAAAGTAGGGCCTCATAATTAAATGACATTTCTAAGTCCCATTTCTATTACTTTAAAGAAAACAACATTTTCTATTTTAAACTATTTAAACAAACTGTATATATACAAATGCAATCTGAGTAATAATTAAGTGTGGACTGCATTATAAAGAGAAATATGCCTTTCGAAAATAGTTTTAGCTAATACAATAATAGATTTTTTTCGAAACTTAAAGCACCTGGTAAAATGTTTTTATGTATTGCCGATTTTGCCACTGCAAGTCATATACTTTAAATTTGTACCACCTAAATATTTTCTAATTTGTGTATGTATATTTTGTATAATCCCGTGTGTCATAAGGTTATATTCTTTTGAGATTCAATACATATTTTACAATTGTTTCAAATACAGAAAATTTGTTTTTAATCATTTCCAATTTAATATTATATGAGTAATGTATACTTCATTTTAAAAATCAAGGAATAATGTAACTAAACTGTATATATTTATTGTATGTATATTGTTTATAGTAGAAGCAAACTATTCTAGAAGTATTATAAAATCGAACATGGGCTACTCCACAATATGTGATCATTTGTTTAATTATACTATACATAAGACGAGAATGTTTGAGAATGCATAACATTAAGTATGCATTGAAATATAAAATAAAATTCTCAGTTGTTTTAATCAAATTGAAAATTTAAATAAATTCAAAAGATGCTAACAACATATATGTTGGAAAATTATTTTTATTTAGTCGGGGACATTATATTACATAAATTATTGGATTGATTGTGACAGTTTTGTAGGAGTAGTTTCTAGTTTCTGTTATACAAATTTTGGTATGCATTTTGACATTTTAATATTGCGTTATTAATTTTGCATGTATATTATTTCAAGTTCGTATACTATAATGTTTTCTATTGAATTGACATGCCACAAGGCCTTGGATATTATTTTGTCCTGAATGTGCTGTTTCGTATCAAATAAATTAAACATTATAATTAAAATAGTTAACAAGAATTTTATAAACACATTAATAAGTCAGAATAATTCGGAATAGAAACCGAAAATTTGTCTTTCCATTAATTATTACAATGTGAAAATAAAAGATGTGCACTAGTAAAGGCTGTGACAACAATACATTAAATATAAATTGTTGTGTTTTTTTTTTTTTTTTTGGTAAGGTAGAAAATGTATTAAGTCATGTAAAGCAAATTTAAAAATTATATGTATTATTTTAATGAAAATAACTTTATGAAATAGAAAAATATTTTCTGGTTGTTTCACAGTGCTTTTCCTAAGAATACAAATTGTTGTTAATGTTTCAAATTGTAAAATTTGATTTATAAAACATTTAACAAAATACATTAAACCTCAAACGATGTTGATATTTTGTATTAGACTTAAAAATGTATTTACATTACTACATATTTGATTTTTAAAGATATATTTATTACTTTTTTATGAAAATATTTATTTTTTATTATGTCGTTTGGTTGTATCGTATTTGTGTCTATTAAATAAATAAATATTAAGTATTACGATTGTTTCTTCAAATAATTATACCCCTGCATTTGGCATGTGTTTTAAAATGATTCTTACAATGAAAAAGACATTTAGTTTTACAAAGTTCTTTAAAGACTTAACAAAATTAACTTTTGGCATTTACCCCAAAAAATACTTTCATCTCATGACTAAATTTGGTACTAAGATATATTAAGCAATTAGAAACACTGAAGACCCTAACCACAAGTTTTGCATATAACACTACAAAAAATAAACTGAAAAACAATTTATTGATAATATTCTAGTTCCCTGATGTACATTTCGGTAAACAAATTACCATTATCGGAGGGTTCTAAATCTAAACTAATGCTAACAAGAATGTTTTTATAAAACTAAACAGATATATTCTCCCAGTTTTCCACAGATGGGTCAACCAATATACAATAGCAATAAATTGTATTTCAGTTTATTTTTGTATTACCGGTATTTACCGAATTTGTGGTTAGGTCCTTAGTGTTTATATATGTTTACATTTACCACAGTATCATTGAACGATAATTGTATATGAAGCAGTTTGTGGTAATCAATTTTTATAGCGTCATGTATAACTCAAAATATTTTAGTTGTTTGTTTCTCAGTCTTGAGGAATAGTATGTCAATCATCAATTATAACATGTAATGGCGTATAAAGAGTTGGTACAATTTGATAATTATTATAATAATACACGTTTTGTTAAAATCATGTATATATTTAACTTTTCTATATATATAAAAGCGAAATGGCACTGATTCATTCATCAGCAGAACTAAAAATCTACTGAAAAAAATGAGTTCAAATTTGGCATGTATGTTCAGTTGGACCTTTAGACGCGCACTAAGAACGTATTTTGAAAACATCCCAAAGATACGCCCAATATTGGCGTTTTTCTAGCGATTTTTTGCGTTTTCTCAGCTTTTTCGAGAACTAATTGGCAGAAAATGTTGAAATTTGGTACTTAGGTTCGTTTAAGGCCTAAAAGTAGTCTGTTAAAAAATGTTTGAGATTCTCCCAAAATTACGCCAGAAATAGGCGTTTTTGCATTTTTCCTTGCGTTTTCAATGCGTTTTTGATCATCCTCAAATTACGCCCGAACGGATTGGAATGAAATTTGGTATGTAGCTTCCTCTAGGGCCTTAGGCGCTCTCTAAGAAAGGGTATGAAAAATTTCTAAATTTTAGGAGGGGTTTGGGGGGATCAAAGTTACTAAAATCATAATTTCAGATCTTTTATTATTATGACAATAGTGCTTTTATTATTTAAGATTTATATATATAAAAGCCAAATACCACTCACTAACTGAACACTTCAAAAGATTACAATTACGTTAAAAAGACTGAAATTACTAACCACCACGGGCAACGCCGTACGTGTCAGATAGTTATTGTATATATTGCTTCTGTTTATTTAGTTTGTTTTAAAAAAATATTTATTTATCCTTCAAATTTTGAAGTTCATAACTAGATATAGTTTCAAAACTTTCACGTACAAGCACTCTGTCCTATCGCATTTTGAAACATTGACAAAGACAAAATAAAAAATAAACAGAATTAAAAAAACATATTTATTATAAAATATGCTATTATTATTGGGGAGGGATTGATTTCCAGCTTTATTTACCTGGATATTAATGTAATGTGTTGTCCACAATTGCATATTATTTATGTATAATTCTTACAGCTTGAATAATATATGATGACTATTATCTCTAAACAAATCATAATAGTAACTATTCTTAATAACATTACAGACAAAATACCTCGATTTTGTAGTTTAATGATTACATAGTAAAATAATGAGATAAAATACAAGAAATACTATTGACGAGTATTAAGGTATGGTAATTTAACAACTCAAAACATGCCATATATTTACCCGAGAAAGTAAAACGTACTACTTGAATGTATAAACACATGCATTACTAGTAAATTTGTATAAATAGCTTATTGTGTATTGTTGGATAAGTCAACACATGGCAAAAGCCTACAACCTACAGTTGAACAAAAACAGATAGTTGAGTCACATGTACTTTTCTTATTTATTTCAGAACAGAAAAAATCCAGTAATTTTTGTTTAACTGTACATATATTATAAATTGGCTAATTTTACTGTGTATGATTTTATATATTCAAAAGCCTCTAAACTAAAATTTTTTTAATTTTACTAATAAGTATAGCATCATTTCTCTGTTACGTCAAAAGACATTTTTTGTATAATTAGAGCTTACAAAGTTTTTAAAATGTATTGAAAGACATTGGTCTGAAATCTTCTATAGCACAATTTATTTAATACTACTAAATAAATAATTATAAATGTAATAATGTACGTGTATAATACATTTTTGATCTAGAAAAAAAAATTTTTACTAAACGAATATATTTATTTAAAATTAGCTTATACATTGCAAGATATACACAAGTTTCACTGAACTTTTAAAAAACAAATTTTAAAAGTTACTAAAATAATTTACTTTTGTGTAAAACGTTAGAAATCCAAACATGGTGATAGAATGCAAGTTACCTTTGCAGTAGCATTTTAAGTAAACATAAAAACCGATCCCAGAAAGTGTTGAAGGGTCTACAAAACAAGTTCCTTAGCTTCTTATCCAAACATTGAGGGAAGCTATGATAACATGTATTCCAAATAACAATGAGTTACCTTATGTAGATTCGTCCATGTGACTTCTTTCTTGTTTTGCACTTGTTTCAGAGCACTTGCTCCACCTTCAGAGTTCACTCACTTGAGATGGTTAGTAAATTAAAATTTGACAAAATTAAATACAAACTTACAAAATTTACTCAAATAACAATTAATCGACCTATTACAAAAGGCGACACATGGGATGTGTATCTTATCAATGTCCTAGGACTAACGTTTAAAATATACACATCCGCAGTTTTAGATCTTGTATTTTGGTAGCTTTAAACCATTGATAGTCAATGCTTAAACATAATATGTACACAGCTTAATGAACGATCAACTAAATGTCTCCTCGAGTACATTATACGATACGGCTATGTATATAGGGTTTTTTTAAATAGACGATGTTTTATACTTATATGCAGGATAAACCGCCATCTATAATAATTGTTAAATTATGTAAACTCTATAAATAAGGGAATAATATTTTCTGTGATTGTAGGAAAACAAAATCAAATACATTTTCTATAGCTCACCATAAAAACTTAAAATAGCAATGATAATTTAAGTATGTTTAGGAAACCTTCTTTTACAGACATCGTTCTACATCACAACATCCTTTTAGGGGTCGTAGTCACATTCTAGCAGTAGTATGTGCACCGTCTTACTCACATTTCTATTTCTAATCACAACTTTTGAAAGAATGAATTTCATTTAACAAATGGTTTGATTTATAATGTTTACCATAAAATAAAAATCAAAACTAAATAAAACAGTACTCGAAAATACTGTGATTTAAAAAATGTCTAATAAAACAGCAACGAATTGGAGTAAAATTAACTACAATGTCAGATATGTGATTGAGAATGTATTAGAAAATAAAATTAAAAGTAAACTTTAATTTGAATATTAAAAGAATTTAGGGGAAGTGTATTGAATTGTAGCGGTAAAATAGATAACACACAAAAACTAGTCCTTATTAAAAAAGATGTAGTACTTATAATGCTGCTTATGTAGTTGGTGGGCACTAGCAAACTGATAGATGTTAATTAACCAGAATTCGGTCTAACAATTTCTACTTTTTTCTATTTAAATTATGTAGAACTTATAAAATA
Source organism: Philaenus spumarius (assembly GCA_018207615.1). Taxonomy (NCBI): domain Eukaryota; kingdom Metazoa; phylum Arthropoda; class Insecta; order Hemiptera; family Aphrophoridae; genus Philaenus; species Philaenus spumarius. The sequence goes on along the minus strand of JAGFPH010003580.1, from coordinate 28,242 downwards.
TAAACAATATAATACTTAAAATAAATAATATATGTTTAATTCTTAAAATGATTTAGTGTAAATGCAATGGTAAACACTGTAAATGTATAATGCAATTAACAACTAAATTTCTTAAATACTTGTCTTGCTTACTCCAAGTCTGATGCTTTTATATTAAGCAGCCTTTGTTGGTTTTACACTTGAGATAATCAAAATAATGATGGATCCCTCACCTTCAAGCATTTACAACAGCTTAGGCAACATGATCCTATGACCATTGTTCTATATAGTTGTAACAATGGTGGAGATTGTTTTGTGTGTATGCTAATACGCGTTTGATTTCATAAATATTTTATGATTTAAGATAAATAGAAATGGAGATAATGAAATAAGTAATTGTAAATAATTCATTCATATTTAATAAATGGTGTGATGGAAAAATCAATGACTATTACGAAAGGCTACATCAGGAAAAGAAAGGTTAAAAATAACTACATCAAAGTGTTTATGTATGCACAATATTAGATAAAGTATGAACTGTTTAACAATGTTACATATATCATTGTAATATAAAGCCACTAAAACGGTCCGCGGCCTGTACAGCAGTGAGCGCATGAAACATTATGTCGATAATTTAGTGTACATATTGTGTATGTGTATTTTGTGAGTGCGTAATATTCTATATGTTTTCGTGTATGTTTTAATGTTTTGAAGACGTCTACGGAGATAAAACTGAAGATTTAATCCCGCCTCCGAAACGCGTCTTAAGGACCAGACAAGTGAAGTCACATGACGGAGAAAATAAGGTAATTTATTACTGCATATTAATTTTTAATCATAACTTTGTTTATAATTCTATATGTTGCCTTTTAAAGAGGTGCTTAATTTACAGTTATTGAGTTGAGTAAATACACAATAAGTTGCCTTTGTTTATATTAGTAGTTATTCTGATAGTTGCCATCATTTGTGTGTTAAAATCAGTACACGAATCTTCTAAAATATAAATCAACCTAAAGATCTATGCCTGAGTTAAATAAAATAATGTAAAACTGAATATATACAACTAAACATAAACACATACTTAGTACTTCTCAGAGCTGAAACCGAGAAGTTAAAAAATAATAATAATAATGACATGCCTGAGTCAGAATAACAACTGGAATGGTGCCGAGAAATTGTCAGTAAGCTATTGAAGTGGCCTATTATTGTTCATTAGGTTTAGTTTCCCATCCCTCAACTGAGATAAAGTTCCACTTCGAGATTCAACAGGTTAAGGTTAAGCTCAATGAAAATAAATCGATCCTACTACTAATAAGATTCAGAGACATTGCTATTTGTTACATTTGTTTCTTTATAGACAAGAAGAGTAATGGAATAGGAATAGTTTTCTTTACGTTAAATGAAGAAATTGACTTTAAAATATTAAAATGATTATTCCTATACTTTATCTGAACCTAGTAAGCTTAAATTTAACACACTTACCTCTTCACTAATACGTGGTCAAATGATTATGTACGCCTATACATCCTATAAAAGTAAACTGAACTTTATTCTATAAATACGAATAGTAATGCAGTAGCTTATAAATTAAAGGGTTGTGTTCTTTATTTGCCTATTCTGGTTGATGGATTTCATATTAATTTCTACAACTTCAATTATTAGCCTATGATTTAACACAGTAAAATATAATTATTGGCTTAACGAAATAAACAGGTTTAAAGAGTTGAAGTGGGTTGAACAATACAACTTAATCGTCGATGGCGCACTTAAGTGTACGAGAAAACCCAATGCTCTTTTGCCGTTGAGTCCGTCCTATGTCTGGGATGCTACTCAGATAAAATACTAAAATTTAGAACTGTTTACTCTGCTTTAATTTTTCCATTAAATTTGACTTTTAGTCAAACTTCTAAGTTTAATATTAGAAATGCTACTATTTTGTTTAATTTTAAAATGTTTTTTGAATTAGTTGCGACTACCCAAAGTCACACAATGGAGCGTAATAGCTCTAAACGTGTCACTTAGGTAACATCCTTAGGTAATCACTGTTATCTTCATATTTTAGACTACAATGACGGGCAAACTATAGTAATTAGAAAGACTGTTCAAAAGTAAAGTAACAATATGACCCGTAAGAACTAATGCAACAAATAAAAATTTTAAAAAAATAACAAAGAGAGAAAAATCCAGAACCAAAAAAATAGGTTAGTTGTTTATTTTATGACGTAATGTTTCCGCACTAGTTAGGAAATTTATGAATTCTACATCAAACATCCTGTTATATTGTGTTATGTTTTGCAGGGTATAGTAAAAATATGTTTTAGTATATTTTAGTTATTAGAATTAGTGTCTTGGATGTTAAGGTATTAACCATTAAGACGGACAAGGAAGTACGGTATAAACACGGAAATTGTAGCAAGGTCGCGGGAGAGTTCGTTAAACGTGGAACACGGAACTCGCTTTGCTTTGTTTTGTTTTAAGATGACAACAAGGATGCTAGACGGGTTATAAAGTATAATCCGAATCTAGAATCGGAGCCAGAGGATTGTGGTCGATGGGCCAGAGTGGAGTGGTCGGGTGACCAGTGAGGGCTGCTAGTTAGGCCAGTCTGTGATTAGCGTGTGAGGCCAGTCTGTGATTAGCGTGTTAGGCCGGAAAAGTTGGGCCGGTTCGTCGTGCAAAGTGCGGCCAGGAAATCGAGACGGGAAGATCAGCCTAAAGTTTGGACCATCGAGATCTCAAGTGACAACATACCGAGTGAGCAAACCAAAGTATTTCAGTCTGTTGTTAGAGTTACATTATATTCAGAGTTTTGGGGTTATTCACATAAGAGTGACACACTTTAGTTGCCAATACCCTAATCCAGTCTGTCTTATAAAGGTCAATACCTAATAAAAGAAATGTACGTAGATCATAAGTAAAGTCTAATGTATCGAACCGTATATAGTTGTATTATTGTATGAGTATAAATATAGAGATATAAGTATTACCACTGAACCACACTAATGCATTGTTTTTATTGATCTGTCCCTTTGTTACTAACATAGTAAAGTATATTGTTTGAACCCGTGTGATAAGGGAACTAGAAATCCCAAACCTATCAATTGCCAATGTTTGTTTGTCGTTTGAATTGGATAGAAGTTTTTTTTTTATCTTGGGAAACTTCTTTAAATAACCTACTTTGAGTTGTTCACCTATATTCACTTTTAATGTAAACTCCTTCTAAAAGTAAGTTTAGGATATGTTAGTCTGAAGAAATTCTGATTTTATTTTTTAATAAGAATATAATGTTAATATAAAGTTTAGTTAATACATAAGTGTGTAAAGTATACAAAATCTGTATTTACAATAGAGTTTCCAAAGTAAAATATATTTGTAATAAACGTTATCTATGAGGTGTTTTTGTTTATAATGAACTTTTACATAATGTAATTTACAGAAACATTATACGTATTATATGCGATTACTAGACTACAACTTGTTTTCTCTTTAAATTTTATTTATTGAATCAAGTTGTGTTCACTATGTAAAAATTTTAACTATTTAAATCTATTTCCCGTTATTGTAGTACACAAAAAACGTAGTAAGTGTTCCATATATATTCAATAAACTTTCTTTACAAGTACCTTAACTTTGTTGGAATGAATAACTAGTAAAAGCTTATAGATATAACATTAATATATTATTATTGTTACTTTAAGCAATACATATATTTTTACAATCTATAATGTTTTAATGTATGAATATAATTATAATTAATATCCCTTTAACGCTAGTGCTTTGCAAACAGGTTAGAAACCTAAATATGCATTACACCTTCTAACCTAGGGTGTATTTGCGGTTAATGCACTTCGCTGTGGTTAACCTCAAACTTGAATTTTACTTAAAATGTTCGTAGTTATACCTGCTAGATATTAATGCATTTATTGTTCGAAGATGTCGTATCTATAAATTACGGCAAACTCTACACCACTTTATATAAATATGTAATTTATTTATTGCAGTTTGAAAACAAGTATTATTTTAATGTAATATGTCTCTAACTATAAAATGCATTTGAAGTATTACTTTATCATATAAAAGGTGTTAAACATTTTCAAATTTCAATTTAAAAGAAGAAAAATGTACTATTTTTTATCATAAAGTAAACCCGTTTTTTGGTTCATTATCATTTTGACAAATACATTAAAATGTATAAAATTATTAAATAAAGACATTAAGCTCATACAATTCATATAAATAATATGTTTTGATTATTTAAAAAAAAATAATACTTTGAAAAAGGGACCCAATATGTTGTTTGCAAATATTCTGCAGTTTAATTCAATATTTCAAAATTTTAAACTTTAAAATTTAAATAAAACTAAACATAATAATGAAAATTATTACTTACGTTTTAATTATTTATAATAAAACATACATTTTAAACTACAACATGATTTAATGATTAAATGTTATTTTTGTAAATACATGTCTGGTATTTAAGAATTCATCCTAAGAAATTCTTGGTGTTTTATTAGTTAATAAATATGCTAATTAATGTATGCTTTTTATTCAACACTAATTATGTGTATTTCCTTATAGTACTTTATTGGCATTTAAAAATATTCTCTTAAGAATTATTTCATCTTCTACTAAGACTTAAATAATATTGTTTAGTAAAATATATTATCTAAACTATTATTAGTAATACACATTTTATTACTATTGATTAAACCAAAGGATTGTGGCATTTCAATCACGTTTTTGGACTATGGTTAAGAGAAATAATTTTTTTTTGCTTTAAATATACATGTTTAGTGTAGAGTAGATGAAGCAAATGTAAAAATGGGCAATCATAATAATTTATACTATAAATAACAATTACTAGAAACTTCCAATCAAAACAAATAATCATAGTCTAATTCAGACAAATCAGTAATATCAAATTAAACTTATTGGATGTTTAAAATAAGGTGCGTTTGATAATATTTGAATTTATTAGAAATAACATTGGGTAAATTTATACCAAATGAAATATTTAATATCTTTAAACAAATAACTGTTAATTAAGTATTACACATCATATACGTATTTTAGTTATAGATTAAAAATAATAAAAAAGTCTGAAACGCTTTTCATATTTCTTTAAACTTAAGTTGATTGGAAGAAAAAGCATCAGATAATTTTCTTAAATAATGATAAGTTTAGAAATTTACAAGTAGTATTGGATTTCCAAAATATAAAATTTTTAATAAAATCTACAGCACACATCAAGATTTGATGTAATTACCAACCACGTAACAAATTTGTATTTACTCATTCTTGTATGTTATACAATGTATTCATTACCCAACAATGTGTCCAGGATTACCTTCAAACTAAGCCGATGTGACGTATCAAAGCAGGTGGTAACGTCATTATTTTGAATATCTCATCTGAAAATCCTTTAAAGGAGTGAATGAGCAAAGGCGTTTTGTAATTTTACTGTATGAAAGGATATGCTTGAGTCATTGGTTTTACATTAGATCTACATCTTGCATTTCAAATACCAACAATGTTTCAATTACAAAAATACTTATCTAAGGGGAATAGTAATGGAAACACAGTTTATTCCTATCACTATAATATAATGATCTTCCTCTAAGTACAATATCAAGGTTTTAGTTGCACAGTATAGTAAACAGCTAGGATATATATTTTAGTATTGCAGATCTAAAACTCTTTTACGAAATAAGTGCTTTATTAAGGAACTAAACTAAGGTGATGTGAAACATAATATTAAATGATGCATGACACGATATGATACATACTTATTTTAAATTGGTTTAACCCTGTCATAAATTGAGTCTTGTACAACAAATAACACAGTAACATATCGAATAGAAAAAAATATAATTTAAACTACATTATTACATATGTACTTATTACGGATGTAATAAGTAGTAGTTTACGTATTATTTCACAGTTACAATCTAACATAATCTTGTACACGTATCATACATAACTTACTTTTAGTAAAACGTTTTAATAATTTATTTTTTCATATTTTTTTAAAGTTGAATTACGTAAAACTAAGAAAACAATATTGAATAAACTAAAAGCAGTTTAACATAGTCTGAGCTAATAAATATTGTGTAGGAAATACATAACAAATAAAATATGCAATTAAAGACATTTTAAACTAAAATTACTTAACATTTTTATAAATATTGCGGTTATTAAAGTTTACAAGGTAAAAACGGTACCTGTGCATGAATTGGTGAATAACGACCTAAATTAGGTGCTACCTTGCTAAAAAAAAGTACTTTTAAGAAGTAGAAAGTTAAAAGGTAGAATATTGTTTTAAAATTTAAGAAATACGTTCTTTTTATCTTTTATAATACTTAAAGATGGAAATTTATAACAAGAACATAAGTCATTGGTCAGATTTATGAAATATATAACTGTTTTCGCTCTATTAGAAACAATTTATTATTGATTTACCATTTTTGATTAGCAAATTATTAATAAGAATATTTTGTTTTTTCAGATGAAACTAATAGTGTGTATTATTTTAACAAAAACCATATTGTTTACAAAATATATACAATTGTTTTACTGTAGTAGTTGTAGCATACGTTTTATTTTAGAAAATTTAATTATTAAACTAATTAGAAACTAATTATTAATAATTGTAACACTAATTAATAATTATTAATTAAGTAACTTCTTAATTGCTTTCTTATTTAATCAAAACGTTAATATCATTACCTCTCATTATCGACAAATTAAGTCATAAAAAAATTGTGTTACAAAAATTTGCCCCAGACGTAAGAAGAAGTTGCAAAAAGAAACATATTAAACAGTATCTTTTTATTTTGAGTTTGTTCGAGAAGAACGCCAATTTTTCTTAATATGTGAAAGGACAATTCTTACATTGTTAAATTCTTAAGTTGTCCGAAACAGTGCCCTGTGTCGCGTTGTTTTATGTGTTTGTATAAATGTTTTATGTGTATCTGTAATTTTAAATTTTAATGTATTGACGAACTCTTATTGAGTGAAACATCTGATGATGGGGCATAAGCTTTGAAACGAGTTAGAGAAAAAAGAAGAAAGAAGTCACGTGGCGGAGACATAGGTCTATAACTTATTGTTTAGGTAACTTATTGTTATTAAACAACCGTGAATTTTGTTGATACAAAACAAAATTAATCTTAAAATTAATATTTAATAATTGCATACGATCTTGATGCTTGCAATAGATTGTATTAAAATTGTAAGTAATTTGGATGTACGATACTACTTGTCAAATTCTATACATGACAGTATTAAACGATATTAATTTATGCTTTAATTCCTATGCAGTTCATCTTTGTAAATAGCTACATTAAAGTAAACAACACAAAAACACATAAAATAACAACACATTTAAAAACGCAGTCAATAGGTGTACACTTCATGGCTACCGGATGTCGACTGCCTGTTCGTTATCTGTGCGCACTCGGAACTATTATTTGAAGCAGGGTTCCTGGATTCTTATCGCTGTGTAGTACAGAGTGTACTGTAGGGAACTTGATATAGATTTTTACCTTATTTATCAAAAACACACCGTATGCCACACTAGTACAGTAATATATATATTTTTCTTGAACATACTGAACTATCCAAGTGCACAAAACGCAATTTCATTTCTTAATACATTGAGTAATAACTTCATAATATTTTATGTTTACATAAAGCATGTATATATGGCTTTAAAATAAAATATTATGACTGAAGTTAACAAACATAAAAAAGGTTTCTTTTAAAGTAAAATGAGGGATACATATAATTACTCCGCAATATTTTGTTTTTTAATTCGTACAATTTCGACTTAATTAAAATAAGTAACCAGTTTTTTAATTTATTAAACAGGAAATTTGGTGAATAGTACACCCAATTTAATGGAGAGGATATATTTATTACCTCTGGAACAATTGTGTAACACTATGAGTAAGTTAAATCTAAAGTTAATCTAAAGTTTACTTTGGTGATTGAATGAGAATGTGTTTAGCAGTGAACACACACTTAAAACTTTAGTAAACATAGCGAACAAATAGCATTTTATTTTATTATTCGTAGTAGATTATAAAATAAACATCTACATTTTACAATGTCTTTAATCTGTGTTTAACTATTAATTTGCTTTGTATAGGCCTACATAATAATAAGTAAATTCAGTACAATGCTTTAAAATAACTTTGCATTTATTATTTGTTTGCAGTCAAATATTCTTTGTTTTAACCCTTAGGATAAGAATCTGTACGTCGCAAGTTCTCGAGTAAGTTCTCCTGATAGCCTGGTAATTCTGCAGCCAGGGACGAACGAAGAATGTTGTCTACAAAGAAGTTTTACAAAAATAAACATAACCCGTAAAAGTGTTACAACTAGAGTCAGTATGCAAGTTACCTTCTAAATGTAAAATGAAGGTAAGACGTAAGCTGTTTAAAACTATCCTGATCTATGCATTCGCATATTAAAGACGTATCTGGGGGATCTGCAACATCCATCTAAGACTGTGATTTATCAGTCTGTAGATTTAGTGGTTGAAAAAGAAGACGCTCTTCACTCTAAATTATTTATCTTTTAATTGATTAAATTTATTCAGCTCACATACCGTAACGAAGAAGATTGACGGGTAGCCAGTGAGCAATAAATACCAAACGAAAAAAGGTACTTTTCAGCAAACTTTAAACAATTTTCTAACCTAACATAACCGGTTCAAAGTTACCGTTATGAGCATTTCCCACTTACTCATAAATATAATTTTGTCAATACCGAAACGGGTGCACATACTAAAACAGTCGAAAGCAATAATTGGCGGCAGACAAAACACCGTAACAAAGTTCAGTGAGGCACACATCGTTCTATGCTTGATTCGTACTTGTGTGAGTTTTTTGGCGACGGCGGTATCACGGATAATTCCCGAAGGTATGGTCGCCTACTTGAAGAATAAATGTAACAACTATTCCTTTCATAGCTTCTCTTAGAAAATGTTTAAATTTTGCTGACACACAACCGAAAAGATCCCGAAAACACATGTAAAAATTCACTTTCGTGAAATAAAAGATAGAGGCAAATTAGAGAAAAATATTACAAGTATGTAACACAGTGATGCAAAAAAAATCCCCGTAGAGCAGCACGGGTATTCAACTAGTATACAATAAAATATAGAATATGTTTTACAAATTAACAGGCTCTGTTTGGCTTAATTTATAAGTCTACAGTTATTCTCTCCCTTCTGAAACATTTTAAAGTTTTGTTTGGTGATTATTTTTCTACCCAAACTTTGCGTCATCTAATATCCCATATTGCCTTTAATTAGCTGAGCTCCAGTAACATTGATTTGTTTTCTTTTGAACGTAAATTGTAGAAGATAAATGTTACTTGTAAAACAATTTAAAGGTAAAACTAATTAACATTTATTAAAGTAAATTATCAAAAAAGTGTTATATATTAATAATAAAATTATAAGAGAATTGAATAGGGACATATTTCAATGTTTTATAGACAATGAGTTTTATAAATTGTTTGTTTATAATGATTTTCAAATAATAAGTAAACCTTTTAAAAATAAAGTAACTAACACGTATACAGGCTGATCTTCATAACGTTCCTTCATTGACTTTAAATTGGCATGTTATTAAGACTATCCTTTAATATAATATAATAAACCCAGTTTTAGATATTCGCTGCCATCTGCTCATTGTAGATGATTTGTGCTAGGCGATTGGGATCTGTCCTTTTCCATTATTTTAGTCTAGAAAAAATATATGCATTCAGATGTGTTCAGTTACGATTATTGTGGAGTTTCTTAGATGAATTTATTAAACCAGTTTGAAAGTGCAACGTCATTTTAAATTTAAAAGTCTTTACGTTTACCACAATAAATCTGTAATAGTGTTTTAGTTAAACAAATTACTAATAAAACTATTCTCTAATTAATATTACATATTATTATATTCAGAATTATACTATAACAATTTTTGAGACTATAAAATTATAATACGTTATATTGCAAATAATAAATTCATAAATATATTAAATACAATATATAAATTATATACAAAATAACAAATTATTCTTTAGTATTAAAAAAATTTTTTTGTTTATATACGTATAAGAATCAGATGGTGCAAACTAATAAATTTATTCAAACATGGCATATTAAATAATTAAAACTTTTAGTTATATGAAAAATCATTATTAAATTATTAAAAGTTGATGGTATACCTACGAATTTTCCTAATTATATGTGTTAAAGTATTTTGTCGAATTATACAAACAAATCAAATCAAATCTATACTAATCTATATAATCTAATGGAAAGCTACTTAAAAAAAAGAATACAAATTATATTGCAGTTTTTATCGTTGAAATTTTTATTACTTTAATAATGATATTGTAATGACTAATTTGCTTTTGCTAACCAATTTGATAATTTATTTATTTTGTTTTGCCTTGTTTGTATAATAAATACGTATAAATAACTAAAATGCTATAAAAACCACACAAGAGAGATTCAAGCGTGTATATTTACAGATAAATCCTAAACATTTAGTGTCCTATATTTAACGGTTTGTATCAGCAATCTGTCGAGCGATTGCATCATAAAACGTGTAGCCACATAACTGAATGTATCTAACGAAAGAGACGGGTTTATGTGAAACATTTACCAATTACTATTACTTTATAAAATAATCAAGCATGTGATGCATTAAATCTCTTCATACTCTTAAATATTTTAACAAAAGTAAAAATGAAAAATAAACTTAAAATTAAGTAGCTTATATTAATTAATTAATTTATATGTATGTTTAAGCGACTAATATTTAATACAATATTACATTAGGAATAAGTACATATTTAGTTATTTTTATTAATACAAACTGAATTTGAAACCATTATTGTATTAAAAAACTCTTTTTATTAGTATCGAAGTAAAGATTATAATTAATAAAATTTACCTTGTGTCTGTCGTGTGACTTCGTTCTGAGTTACTTATGAAGCGTTTCGAAAAATATTTTTCGTCAATGGAATGTCGTGTGGTGTAAATAATTTTATTTTAGGATTTGATGGTGAAACATGGGTTACTAAAAGCGTCATCAGTAAATCAGAATTAAAACTTTCAAAGGATACAATGTCATTTTTTTAATTTAGAAGTACTAATAAAATATATCATTTGAATTGATTACGTTTAACATTAGATAAATACTAACAAATTTGTTAAATAATTCATATATATTTTTCACTAAAAGTAGTTTAGTTTCATGAACTGTTTATGTAGATTCCTAGCTTTTTTCAATCTGATAATTCTTGGTTTAATTTATTATATTTCTAGTAGTTATTTTACCGATCATAAACAATAAACAGTAATTCACCAGAAGTAATAAGATTCAATGTATATTACACATGCAATTAAAATTAGGTATGTAACAACTACGCAAGTCCAGAAAAGTAACTAAAATAATCATAAATAATATGCAATATAATATATTCAATACTATTTAAAAAAGTTTTGTTTGATAGTTTAGTTGTAAGTGACAATTTGACACAGTAACTTTTACTTCACAGTTTAAAAAATTCTGTATAATATGCTATAAATAATAAGTAACAAAACTCACTTTTTATAATGTTCAAAATCTGGCTGATGTTTATTTCTAAATCATTAAAGGCAAATTAGTAAAAAATATATAGTATATAATAGCAAAGTTACCAATTTAATCAAACAATTTTAGCAAGATTATAAAAGCCCTCTTTAAAGTTAACTCTTAACTTGACTGTTCATGATATGACATAAGCGATACACTATGTAATTTTGTAAGCAATATGACTAATTTATAAGTTACTTTGACCGAGTTAGATCTTGGTAGATCTATTTAATATTATGTTATTCCGATTAAGACAAATGATCTTATCAAATTTAATACAGAAGATTATATTCAGAAGTGTATGACAATAATACCCATTTAAACCAGTTTTTATGCAGAATATTGGTGGTCACCAATAATCTAAACTCTAAACCGAAATTTCTTTGATAAGGGGATTTAGTTATAACAAACACAAATATGTTTAAGATGTTGTTGCTATGACAATGATTACATTACAAAGTATAAAATAGTTCAATAAATATTCATAATGAACACTTTTTAAAATATGTTTTATTACATTAATATTTTGCTATCGTATGATAGAAACTTACTATATTATTATGAAAATACTACTCAATTTGTATGTAGTTGTATTCTTATTGCTAATGTTGTTTCTTAATTAATTAATATCAGGTATATATATTGAGCTAATTTATATAAATTTGATTATAGGCCTATCCGTTTCTACAAGTTCAAGTATGAATACGTTTACTTTTAGAATATTTTAATATTAAACATGTTAAAAGATTATTATTTTAAGTACTGTCATTACAAACTAATCGTAACGCTTAACATGTGTTTCAATTTCTTATAACTTATTAATATAAAACAGAAAGAATAATTACAAATATGCTGAAAGTATTTCTGTTAAACACACAGTAACTTGAACAAGAACCTATGTAACAACGAATTAAACTATTCCCAGCTCTTCAACCATTTGACATTAAAAGTCCTTGAGTTCAGCATAATTTTACCTCAAAGTCAAAGGAAAGCAATTCAAATTTTAATCAGAAATAAAACTCAAAGGTCGTTATAACATGTGTCTCTATTTTTAGGTCCTTTGTGAATCCTATCGTATAAGGTTTTCTGTTTTTTGAAGTGGCATATAATTGACATAAACATGTCATGTTTGATGTAAGCTATTTTTATAAAATAGATTTAAATATACATTCAACTTTTATAATTTCTCAAGCGTCAGTAATTTGTGTTTTAGTATTATGAGTGTTTACGTAGTTAAACATTCATAACGAAATTAAGAATAAGTCCTAAAAATCCGCTCTTTCATTACAAGGATTTATTTAGGGCAGACTAAAAAACACTTGGTAATACATGTATAAATATTTTATCTGCTTCGATATTAGAAAGAAATCATAATTATAGTAACAATTAATGTAAAAACAATTGAATTTGTATTTGAATTATGTTCACAATCCCATGGATAATAATTGTTATTAGAATTAATAGGTTTAAGGTTTATAAAGTAACATGTATTATTTTATAAAATTCCTATTAAGTGGAGAACTATTGAAAATGTTCATTCAAATGTATTTCTGTAATACAAATTAACTAAACTATAAACATTTATTCTGCAGTAAATTTAGATAATAGTAAGCTTTTAGAACATGAATAGCGCTTTTGTTTGGATTTTTTATATTTGAAATATATACCAGGTTATATTAATTTAGAATATTATCATTACTGAAAACTAATATAGATCTAACAGTAGAAGGAAATAGTACATCATTATTTATTCAACCTGAGACAACTTGTAAACAATTCTGGACAATACTATGTATTTGTTATATTTTAATAGTACATACTGCAAGGCACTATAATCTTTGACCTGCCATGCAATCTGTATCAAAAGTAATCTTTTAAAAGTTATTACTATAATCAATTACTAAATATTTGGGATTAATAATGTTATAACAATGATGATATACATTTTGACTTGAGTAAGTCAACTAATAATTCAATCTGTATAATTATAATGCCCAATATGAATGCCCCATTAAAGATTTACTTATATTGTTAAGTATGCATTGTTATCAAAATAAACTTTGGCGTTGCAGATAAGCGTTGGCTCGCGAGCAGTAGTTTTGAGACCCCTGTCCTAAAATAAAACTATGTATTATAAAGTTCTCCAAAATTCAACTGACGAAACACCATTTAGTATTCCAGAGTCGACATTAACAACGTATCTATATAATACAAATGAATTGCTGTTTCTTTGAAATCGCATCAATTGAGAACTGCTGGACCAATTTGGCAATTTTTTGTTTTAAAATGTTCGTAATAGTCCGAACTAGGTTTTTATATAAAGAAAAATTTGAAAAGTTTCACGAAAAAGTTTCAAATTTGGAAAAAACTAAACAGCCTCTTTTGTATGGACTCAAGACCATAGCGCTCAAAAACAGCTGTTCGTATAAGATGCTTAGTAACACATGTTTGTTTACATTCATTACCATAGCAACTTTAGCAAATTTATAATCAGTTTATTATTCTTCAAAACCAATAGCTTTTTAGATTAGATTGACAAATTAAAAGCAAACACAAACAAAAATCAATAAAACATGCTTAGGCCTACTATATTATAATTTAATTTAAACATCGGTTGTTACATATTATTATAAATAAAACAACTGTTATGGATCAAAAACTGAACATAATTTTAGGTTAGGCCTACAATGAACCAAAACACTTGTATTTGCAACCAATTTCTCTAATTTATAATCGGGTTATTATTCTTCAAAAACCAAAACAGCTTTTTTAGGTTAGATTGACAAACAACACAAACAAAAAGCAACGAAAAATGCTTACTGTATTATAATTCAATTCAAACATCGGTTGTTACATATCTATTTACTTACATATATGCTGTTTAAAATATTGTTTATATACATTGTTTATATAAATTGTTGACATAAACACCATTTGCAATTCAATAAATTAAGTCAAAAGAATGAAATTTGATAACTACCCTTAAAATTAAATAAAGCAATAGCGAAGCATTGCCGGGTCCACTAGTAGGATATAAATTGTGGTACGTATGCAGTACAAAAATAGGTTCAAACCGTGTTTATATATAATAAATCGCAAGGAAATATAAATCATTTTAAAAGTGCTTGAAGAATGGGAAATATCAATCCATTTATGTAGGTAGTTTATAAATTTACATTCAGGTCAAGAGAAATCTTGAGGTACAATTGAAAATGAAGTAATTTATAGATAGTTAAAACTGATTAGAAATTTAAGGGAAAGCTTAACAAAATTCGCTACATATTATACGATGCTTGGTTCATTACTATAGTCCATTGCGAAACTATATAACAATATAGCCTACACTGACTTTGTCACACAGTTGCGACATTAACCACAGACCACTAGTACGATTTTGATAACCTAAAAGGTATGTTCAAGGTAACCTATTTGTTTGTTTTACTTTTTTTGGTAGTTGCATATATGCAAACTTTGTTCTATGTCATGAAACGTAGTAAGTATTTTTATTTATTTATTTTTTTTTTTTTTTTTATAGATAATGCTTATGACACTTTAACTTTGATTATTTATATTAGTTCTAAGGTACGTTTGAACAAAATAAAAAATTATTTCAAAGGAATATTGTAATATAACAAATTTAAAGATATGTAAAATTATATACAACGAAAATTAATATATGCCTTACAAAAACAGAATATGTTTGGAACGTAAAAAATGGAAAATTTATAAATAATAAAAGTTTTATTAAAAATTGTGTTTTTATTATTGTTATTAGCGGTTAGACCTTCAAATTAAAAGCATTTTTTTAAACGTAATAATAATTAACTAATATATTAAACATCATACAACTTTTAAAATATTAGATACTTATATAAAAATAGCAACTTAGATTATATATTAAACAATTGAAATCACAATAACCTAAATTATATAGCTTTTTCAGTAGTTGTGTATTCTTATAATAATCAGTGAAACACGTTGTTATATAAAGTCCAACAGCGTTATTCTTCCAAATGGAGTCCTTGCAAATGGAACGTATAACAATATGAAGACAAGTTCATTTCTTTTTTTGTACTACTCTCCCAACAAATACATCTTTGCTACTTTATATGTAAATAGACTGAAGTCAATGAAGGGCTTGTGTGAAGACACATTTGACAAGCTGCCCTTGAATATAAATTTTCAGGGTACCTGAATAACTCAAGGTATGTAATTTTTGTTTTGATACTTGAAAAACGTAGACACTGTTCCAAAGTGCGATGTCCACAATACAAAACAAGGTTTTGATGTACCACAATTATTGTTCATTTCTTTGGATTGAATAATAGCATCTAGTCACTAAGATCAATCCCATTCACTCCTATTGTATACGCCACCACCATTGAAGTCTTCTGCATAATTATGCCTCTTATATTTGTAACGATCTACATTTCAGAACCATTTGTAGTAGAAATGTTAATTAAGAACGCTTCAATTGTCTCGCAATTTCTTTACAGTATCGCCACCCTTTCGACTGATGATGAATCGACCACCTATGGATCACATGCCCTAACTTCATGTAGGACTCTACAGATATTAGTTTGAATATTTATAAAATGTTCAACGAGATCAACGCTATTGTAGACATTGTTTTATAAGACAGCTTTGAAAATGAAATTTTAGAAAAGCTTCAAGACCACCCTATATATAATAACCTTTTTCTTGGTCTAGCAAAGTTCATTTCACTTCATAAATTATTATGTTTAGAATAAAGCCATCTTATGTGCAAATTTTATAAAAATTTATCCCATACTTATGATATTTATTTTTTATATACATTGTCGGAATGAAAATCTTCTTCTAAACAAAACCATCGCTTCGTCCAAAGGCAAATATTTCCTGGGCTGTAATTGTTATTAAAATTTTTTTAAATATGATTGAAGACTTGATATATTACTACTTGACACTCATTGTGGAACGTTACTAGATTAAGCCAAGAAAATGTGTAATGTTTTTAAATCATGAAATAATAAATTTTGTATGTTAGGTTTTCTTATTACTATGTAATATATTGCATTTAAAAATGTATTAAATGTTTATTTTAGATTTTTGTTAGTTACTACAATAATTTATTTTTTTAATATTAGAAAAATTACATATTTTGACTGTTATTTTTATATTATTGCCACTATTCATTATTTTAGTACAATTTACAGAGATTGTATTGCTAAACTTTGCATATGTATAACTAAAAATCTATATAATTTACAGGTGATCTGTTTTAGCCAATGTTTACTATTTTGAAGTAGTTTGGAAAATAAAGTATTCTTAAATCATTTAACAGTTTTACAATCAATTAAATAGTTTTAACCCTTTTTATTATAATCAACTGTATTTTCAAATTACTACATATTGCAAATTTTAAGTTTTATGGTCTGTAAAAGCCTAAGGCTGAACGCACACAGGAAGGAGCAGGAGCAATGACACATTTTGCTTCTTCGTTTTTGTAGGACCACAACTTTTATAAGCGATTAAATTGGACTACCACTCACAGAGGGAGCAAGCAACGCATTGCAACACCAAACGGCACTCATAGCATGCTCCCGACGTCAGCTCTGCATTTATGTTGCATGTCTGGTGGTCGGGAGTAATTTCTATCCACGCGTGTGCAGACCGACAACATTCCACTCTGCTTTGTACTTAACCTTAAATTAATAAACAACCTTTCCTCAACAGATATGCTTTTCCTCCTATTGGTGTTCTGCTTGGTGATCATGTCTTGAATAAGTTCTAACAATACTAACAATAGTGTAAAACTGGTTATACTCATGTGACAGTATATTTGCAACTTTGCAGGATCACGTTTCAGTCCATTGATTTACGATAAAAGGTATCTTTTCTTTCTACAGTTTCTATCCGGTCTTGAGTCTTACATTTAAACGAACTGCCATAAAGCTACTATACGGAAACATTGACTTCTTCTTCTACAACCTCGGCAGTCGGCAGTTGATCTACTTGATCCTCGCGTATTGCGTCAGCTTGCACCACACACTGCAAGGAGCAAAGCATAATATACTGGGAGCAACGGTCAGCCAAATGCAACAATAATTTTGTATGTGCAAAATCATTAAGTCTGATGCCATTAATTATAACTATGCCTACTTATTTAACTTTAAGTTTACCATTTATCAAGCTTTCTGCTAAAACTAAATTAAAGTTGTGATTGGTAAGTGCACTAACTACATGCCAACTTATATCGATTGCTTCG
This sequence comes from Philaenus spumarius, assembly GCA_018207615.1. NCBI lineage: Eukaryota > Metazoa > Arthropoda > Insecta > Hemiptera > Aphrophoridae > Philaenus > Philaenus spumarius. The sequence goes on along the minus strand of JAGFPH010003580.1, from coordinate 10,368 downwards.
GTGTAAAAGTTTTATTCGATTGTAATTGCAGTTATAACTTTAAGTATGAACAATAATTCTGATAATGCTTTTTACTCAACGCTGACACACGTCATGCGTTGTTTAATAACCAAATTACTTTATAGAATTTGTCACCGAGTTTTATACTTAGCCAAGTAAAGAAGTAAGTAAAACTTAATTGTTGAATTTAAATACAAAGCAATATAATTCTATACAAGCATAACTTTTGTTAGAAATAAGTGATAATTAAACCCACGATTGAAACAGATGTTTCCTTTCAAAACAAATATACCTGTATTGTTTTCAATGTAGCAAAAAAAATTATTTTCATTTTAACTGATATATTAAAATTAACTGACACAGTCAAATCAAAAATATTTGGATTTTATTATTTATCAATCATTGTAGTAAACATTGAATTTTGTTGTTTGTTTTGTTTTTTATTTTTTTTATTTTTGTACATAGTTATTGTTTAAACCTGGTGGTAAATCAATATTAAAGGAAATTATTTATTTCATGAATACATTGTGCAAGTATTTAGTATTAAAGGAAGCATTAACTAAAATGACAATTATACATATGGTTCAGTATAAAATTTCAATAAACTTCTTAATACAGAGAAAGGTCGATGACTGTAAGAAGAAGCTGTTTAAATCCAGTCCTGCTTTTCAATTCAAGTAGAGGCAATAGATAAAGGTTGTCCTGGACTTTTGGCGCCATCTTACATTACACGCTTCAATGTTTTGTTTGCCAACTTAGACCCATTGTTAACTACGTTTGGATGTTAAACTTGTATTAGTATTATTTAGTTTTCATCCTATATATATTTAGTAAAGTAAAATAAGTGTTGCTGTATTTTACCATAGATTTATTGTTTACCGTAGCTTTATAATTTTAAGCGAATACATTTATTAGTCGGCACCAACTTAATCAATGTTAACAATGTATCAGTGACTTGTTTCATTTCGTTAGGTGAGGCTAAGTTTGTTTTACATAATTTTATTTACTTATGTCAACATAATAATAGTAGTCACTGCAATAAAGAGATTAGGCTATAGTAATGTTTAAATCACCTGTTATTTATAAACATATCCCGAAAGAACTCAAAAGTTCTAACAATAATTAAAATTATTCAAACAAATTTTAGTTTTGTATACATGATTGCTAGTAAAAACTGTCTTAAATAAAAGTTTTAACTTTATTACTTAAGACATTTAAACCACTTCATTATTATTTGCCGAGGAAACGGGTATGCAACACATTTTTCATGACACTTGGAATCTGCTAGAATAGAAAATTAATCCGGCATTAAAATAGCAAAAGAACTAACGATATTAATTTTATGTGTGCAAAAAAGGTAACTGTTATAAATATGTTTGTTTATCAATGTTTTACTTAATTGAAAATTATATTTATTATGTCCAAAATGTTTAAACATCAGTTGCTTAGGCCTATAAAAAATAATTATATTACAATTTATTAATGCTGATAACTAATGTATAGTATAGACTAAAACATATGCTTATTCTTGTATACAATTTTGTAAGTGTAATCAATAATACATTTATTATTGCTGTATTATGAAATACCTCATCGATATTTTGTTATTATATTGTACGGTAAAATATATTAAAACACTTTCAACGCCATGTGTATCAATTTGATACACAGTTGTTGTTTTTTTTATATAAGTCTGTGTGTATCAATATGATACACAGTTAAAACCTTACCAGTGGACCGTGTGTATAGAAATGCTTCGCATGCTGTCTCATGTTCTGAGCTCTGTGTATTATTTTGATTCTCAGTTATCATATAATTGAATGCAATGCTTGTTAGATCTGGTCTCTGAGTAAAGAGATTAGGCATTGGGTTCTAGCAGTACTGTAGCTTTTAAAAGTTTCTGCATTTTGCACTCATGCACTGCAATGTCGTCTGTTCCTATTTAGAAGCTGTAGTTGGTGTTTGTTAATTGTTTTGAAATGGATTCTTATGAGATTGGTAATTGTATTGATGAAAGTTTCTCTAGTGACAGTGAATTAAGTATTTTTAGAGATTTGACCGATTCTGATAATCCCACATATGAGGTAAACATTGATGAATTTGAAAGTGATAGTGATTTAGAAAATGAAGTTGAACCTAACCTAAATTGTGATAAAGGAATTAATGTTGATAATGGGATTAATGCAAGTGAAAATTACTTTGAAATGTTACCACAAGATAATTTAGATATTAATTTAAATGATAAAAGCTATCGAAAAGGTGATGAACTACAAGTTACTTGGTGTGATGTGAGTGGTAATTTGAAAAATTTTGCATTTACACCAAAAGAACAACCTGGTATAAAAGATGAAGTTATTCAAAAAGTGCTAGGAAAGGATGTTTTTTATTACTATTATTTATTTGTGGATAATGAAGTTATAGATATAATTGTTACAGAAACGAACAGATATGCCGAACAATGTATAATAAAATCTATTGTAACCGAGAGTGGAAAAGATCACAGTAGATTAGCTAATTGGGTTGATACCACTAGAAATGAAATTCTTAAATTCCTAGGGCTGGTTATATGGATGGGCCTAGATCAAAAGCCAAAATTGAAACATTATTGGTCCAAGTCTCTTCTGTACACCAATAAAATATCACAAGTAATGCCTCGCAATAGATTTGAATCTCTCTTATCTATGATCCATGTGTCAGACAATGAAACTTGTGATAAAACTGATCGATTAAATAAAATCTCTCCACTTTTTGATCTACTAAATATCAGATTTCAAAATACTTTGCACCCTAATCAGGATGTTTGTATAGACGAAAGTGTAATTCCTTTTAGAGGAAGAGTTTTTTTTAGGACTTACCTTCCAAACAAGAAGCACAAGTATGGCCTAAAAGCGTATAAGCTCTGTGTAAAGGGTGGATACACATGGGCAATAAAGTTGTATGCTGGCAAAGAAAAACAAGGGGCTACAGGTATAACTATTCAACTAGTATTGGACTTAATGCAACCTCTACTAATTCAAGGAAGAACTTTATATACAGATAACTATTGTCTTGTTGGCTCACAAGCTCAATATTAAAAAACCCACCTTACTGGCAATCTGAGAAGCTAGAGGAAATACAATCCTGAAATGGTAATGAAGAAAAAGCTGAAAAGGGGAGAATTGATCGTCAAACAAAGTAGTACAAAATCAATAGTAGGAAAATGGAAGGATAAAAGAGACGTCTTATTTCTAACAACTAAAACTGTTCCACAATTAGTTGAGGTTCCTACAAAAGGAGGCATTGTCAAAAAGCCTAATGTAATAGTTGAATACAACGCTGCAAAAGGATTCATAGATGTATCTGACCAGCTTGAAGCTTATTGTTCAACCTTGAGAAAAGGTGTAAAATGGCACAGAAAAGCTGTGTTTGAACTCCTAACAAATACTGCAGTTGTGAACGCTCATAGTGTATACAAAACTATTTCTCCCGGTTGTAAAATGGACATAGTTGATTTTAGATAAAAATTGGCCCTTTATTTGTTATTTGAGACTGATGAAGTACAGCATAATGGAGATCATTTGTATGCACAAAAGGGTTTGAAGCATGAATTGATAGAATTACCAAAACGAGGACGTTGTAACATGACGTGCTACTCTGAGCTGTCTCAAGAATTTGGAAGAAAACCAGCACTTAGTAAAACTCCTCAAGTTCGTTTAAAGTGTAGTTCTTATCCAGATATAAAATTTATGTGTTTAAAGTGTTTTTTCAAGAAACACACTGCCCAAGTGAAATGTACATTGCAGCTTATTATGATATGATTACAGGTTTTAACAACTTAATTTGTAATTAAATTTTCTAATATCATGTCAATTAACATTTATTGTCTTATTTTACCACTAATTCAAAACTACCTTACCTTTCTTATACCTGACCTAACCTTACAGTAGTGGTATTTTAAATAAAAAACTTCTGTAGAAACCATGTGTATCATTTTGATACACGGTTATAAATCCAGTTTTAAATTTAGTATTTATATATATTTTTTAGTACAAAACTAAATTTTACCTTATTTTAAAGCATTATAAATGAAAAAAATGTTCTGGTCCACTGTGAAAATTTAGCAAAAACAGACATATCCTCTGGTAAAAGTAGTCAAAACAAAGCCTGGCGCTGAAAGTGTTAAACATAACAAGTTTCATAATTCTTGGGAACAATGAATTACCTATTGTATTGCTATATTTCATATTTTAAATTTATAATAATTGTACAATAGTTCAACAGAAAAGCCTACCATTAACAGATTTTAATTTTCAAGATAATATACAAAGTATTAAAGAAAAGAATCTTATTTTTTATAAAAATACAAATAACATTTTTAGTTACTCAAAATTGTACGTCAAAATGTAATAGTATAGATTAAACTGAACTTAACACAATTTAATGAGTTTTGGTCTTTGTAATTGATATCCTATGTTTTTTGTTTGCACAGGTATTTTATTTAACACTAATAAAATTGAGTTGCATTGTATTTTAAATGTTTGTAGTAATGAATATTCATCAATTGTCTTTATTCTGGGCATGACGTTTCAAACCACTTATATTGTTTTCATATTTTGGAATATATTATGGATTTGTAGATCTTATAATCAATCATGTAAGTAATAGGCAATTTATATATTATAAAATTCATACCATTTATATAACGTTCTACAATATTTGTTTTCACAAATTGAAATACATTTAGGTTCACCTTTGTGATTTTAAAACGCTCTGTTCTAGATACGTAGCTCCAATAAATCTTGATTTATTTACATCACAATAGCCAACTGATAAGTTAATAATCACTCAACTCTACAAATGATCTTTAAAACGCCATATCTTATTTGTTATTAAGGATACATTTAAAAAAAACTAGCATCTTAGGATGTTTCCTACTATCCAAATATCTTTATAGATATTTTCTTAAATTTCTGGACATTTTAAAATATAATAGCATTTATGTACAATGATAAGTGGTGGGTTTTATTGTACTTTCATTTAATTTTGTATTATAAAATGTAATTGAATAATAATAGGTAATTTAATAATAATTTTTCAATTTATAGGTATGAAACTGATTCAAGACTATATTTATGAAAGCTAATTGAAATGAAATGAAATGAAATGAAATGAAATGAAATGAAATGAAATGAAAATTATTTATACTTAGGATTTTTTCCACTACATTGTCTTACAGTCTAACAATGCAAAAGAATAATCCCTACATTACGCTTGTCTGTAGGTAATGAGTTGGTAGCCTACATGCAATGCGATCGAAACTATCTCATGTCAGTCATGGTAATTGTATATAAACTCATTTATAGTACTATTCTGGTGGTGGCAGTGTAGTAGTTACAGAGATAGAAAACCAAGAGACAAGACACATAGGTACCAAGGAAAACAGACATAACATAATAAGATGAGAAGAAAAATATAATAATAATAACATATATGAATATACATGTATACACTTACATGCATCCATATATTAACCTATACATCAGACTCATTCCCACATATATTCACACCAACTTAATACATAGGCGTAACCAGGACGACTGTATGGGGGGGGGGTTACAAATACCGGGGGGATTTCATCCTAAAACCGGCAAATCGCACGTTTCGTGCGATCACTCCTGACTACGACAATACATTGTAACGAGTGATTGTATCGAATATTTTACCCACTAAACATCTTCCAATCTCAAAAAGACAAACACCATTGGAAAGGTAATATTTCAAACTTTAATTTTTGTATTTACAATTTATTTCTAAAACGTATATTTACATACGTAATCATCGTTTTAGTTTTTACTTTTCTAAAAGCAAATGTCACGCGAATGAAATACGCCGAAATGGCCGTTAATTTTCAGTTCTATGTCCCCCCCCCCCCCC
>JAGFPH010003579.1:114624-145913 GCA_018207615.1 Philaenus spumarius | reverse complement strand
GAACAACGTTGTCATTGACAAACTAATTTGTCGCAGAAAACTGTATACAATTCGTATTTTGATTTTTAGCAGCACAAAGTTGATAATTACAAAACCAATATTAAAATGTTTCGAGTTCAAATAGAATTCACTTCATATAACACCTTTTTATGTTATCACTGACAATTATGAGAAATTACTCCAAATAAGTTGTAAATTCGAAACATTATATGTAATAGCCAATCAAGTAAAAGCAGAAAGTACGACATGTTTTATCGTTGTAGGTTTAACGACCTCATTATTTACGCAAAGTGAAATTTCAATCTGCAAAGACAACCCGGAACAGTGATGGGGTTTTTTGTTTGTTTTTTTGTTTTAGACAATATAATGCTCTTACGCAGACCTCTCGGCCAAGAGAAGGTACTGTGGGACACGATCCGCTGCCGCGCGGACCCAACTACCCGCTAAACCACCCCCTCTCCCCAAATTGCTTACAGGGGAGGTGTAACAGCGTCTAGGGAATATCCCTAATGACTGTAAAAGTCAATCTGAAACATTACGGAAAATGGTTAATGGTATGGCGGTGGCGGCGTGAACTTGTCTTTACTCGAGACCAGCCATCAACGGAATTCCAAGAAATGCCTAAAACATCACTGGCATACTGGAGGTCCCGGAGCTCCGATGAAGGCTCGGTCCCAAGAACGAGTGAAGAAGTCGGGCTGAAAAAGAAAAAAAACACGAGAAAATGATTCCCCGAGATCGGGAAGGCAGCCGAACACCATGACTCGTACCTACACATCACTGGCAGAGGGATCCCGGAGCTACGATGAAGGCCCGTCTCGAGTTCAGAAGTGAAGAGCTGACTGAAACAGATAGAACAATGAATTCGCGCTAAAAGAAGTCGCTACCCGCAGCCCGACCGACAGTCGGACTACTTGAGACTGGAAGAGAGAGTCCTCTGGCGTTGTGTTGTGATCGTCCGTCGAAGAAACGTGGATTGGTCTAGATTAATTCGCTGCCCGCAGTAACCGACATCAGGTACCAGGAGAACTCCTCAATGAAGGCGTCCGCCAGCGACGATGACTGTACGTCCGTTAGTCATGTTCGATGTGAAGCACTACCCGTGATAAACCGTCCTCGGAACTTCAAGGCCCGTCCAAAACCTCACTGTATGTCTCTCGAGAAGCACAGAAGAAGGCACTACACCGGGGCCTGCTGTGTTGTGTAGTCGTTCATGTCCTGAAGTGAAGTGTTGATGTATGAACACTGATGGGTTAACTCTCGACAAAATTAGAACATTTTAAGTCCTTTAAACATATACCCATTAAGAGAACTGACTCTGTGTGATTGGTTAATGAGTCGCCTACTTGCTAACTGCTTACGTTTGGTTACCAGTATCGAATTCCCAACCAGGTTTAAGGTTTAACGAAACTAAAATCATGATGCAGCGTTATATCGGTGTCACTTTTCTGATGTCTGAGCTGTCCATTGTTATTATTTCGGGCGAGAAATGTTTCCATTTTTAGCGAATGTCCTGGTTTCATAATCAAACTCATAGCGATTTATTTTTTCCACTCCCTGTCTTTCCGTACTAATCCGCAGTAGAACTTTAAATGCGTATAACTTCGCCATCTGTTTTGGAATATTTTAAAACTAACTTCAGAAACGTGTTCAGAGAACAATTTACAGTACAGTTGTATTTGATTCGTAATTTCTTCCAGCTGTTTACGGTTTTTAGATCTGTGTTTATAATCATCTATAGCACTACTTTTGTAAACCAAGAGTCACGTAAAACATGGCCAAAATGAATTTAAAATACATGGTTAATTTTTTGATTTATTAAATGTGGTTTCGTAGTAATTGAATACAAATAAAAAAGACAGTTTATGGCCTAACACATATAAAGTGTCTCCAAACATTTTTGTAAAAGTTAGTCTATATTATTATGAGTGAACTTATTTTTCAATTTGTTTTTTATTTGGACTTAAAAAAAATAATTTAGTGCTGCATTAGGTAAGTAAATGTACAAATTTTGTATATACCAATATAATATTAATATATTGTAAAAATTTCATGTATACTGGATAAGTAGTTAATTAGTTATCATAGTTTGAATATAAGTGACAAATTTTTCCATTTAAGACGTTTGGTATGAGGCACTTGGTGTCAATTATGAATACCAGGGAAAGGGTTAATAAGAGTTGAAATTAAATCATTATATTCGATATACAAAATTTTTTATATCGTTTAAATAATTTTTACCTGTTTTAATTACTTTAAGGAACTCAACCCGATAGGAATATCCTATGACATATCCGTTTTCCTATTAAAAGATGGAACCCTAAACATGGTTCAATTAATGGACTCGAACAAATAATTATAACATTTTGTAAAATGTTGCACCTACGGGACTATTACACACGGACGGACAGACGTTGCAAAATTAGTTTAGGTTTCAGTAATTCAAATTAGTCAAGTTCAGCTGAATGTTTTTTTATGAATCGAGCAATTATTACTTTTATTTAACTCAGAATTGATGATGTTTGTTTTCAGTCATTTGAAATGTAATAAATCTCTAAGGCCTTCCGCACACGGGTCGACCGGTTTGAAATTATAGTTTCAAACCGGTTGCAGGTGCAACTGTTTGGTGACATTGGACGTGTGCTGGAGTGGGGATCAGCACACGGGTTGACTGAACTGCGACCAGTTTGAAATCAGTATCCGACTGGTTGCATGCGACCGTATTTTCTTGTCACCAAACAGTTGAGTTGCATAGTTTCATGTGTTTGAACGTATTTGTGAAGTGAAATATGGGTGATCAAGAAATTAATTTAAAATTTGTTGGAGAGGTGGAAAAGCATGAAGTGCTGTACAATTACAAACTGCCTGGATACTCAAGAAAGTACCTTACATTTTTCTCTATATATGGGTGACACCAATATTTCCTGCGTATTCTTTGGTGTCGGCGACGTACAAAACATGCTACTATTTCTTCCTCATCCTCACTAGTACTTGACATAATGTCTAAAGTTACACTCAGACAAATAACTATTCAATTATTGATAACTTATCAAGTAATAAATGAGAATGCAAACATAACACTATTACTAAACAGTACACCTGTTCGCACAGAGATCGACGACTGTTCCAGATTTAGCCGCATAGTGTGTGGAGTCAGATTTTATTTTGGTCGCAAACTCGTTGCGTTTGAAACTGGTTTCAAACTCTGGTTGCAAACGGGTATACCCGTGTGCGGAAGGCCTAAACCGCACTAGAGACTATCAAGTACAAATAACTAGTTTTCCTCAATCAACAACTTCTATATTAACAAGTTAAAATGTTCTGGTTTTATTTTGTATGTGTTATTTAACAAGCAGTATTTACCAACTTTAACTAAAGACATATTCTGATATTAATTTCCTCGTTTATTTTTTGGTATTTGTTTTGTTTGGGAAAACAGAGGCAGTGTATTATTTTAAACATTTCCCTTCAAAGAAACGCGACGACACTTTAAAGCCAGAGTAGGCCTTTGAGAACAGTTGTACCACGTACATCTGTACAATGGCCAGAACCCAACTTTAAATATTGTCACTTCTATTTATAAACATTTCCGAGTACATCATTTGTGTAAACAAGTAATTACACTTATGTATACAAACTAAAAAATTTAAAAAAACAGTAAACAAATGGAAAAAATACTTTAACTAAATAATAAAAATATCGTCTAAACCACAAAATGTTGATTTTAACACTCATCCGATGCAATCCTTTTGAAGTTTTCTTCAAATTAAATTTCAACCTTTACATGACACGTGTTTGGGACATTATTGTCCATCGTCAGGTGTTAAAAACATTTTGATTGAAACTCTCTAGAGTAGTACAAGGTAAAAAACAGAGGCAGTACAAGGATTGCCGACAGAAATGAAAACTGAAAACAATGGAATTACAGTGTTCTTTTTTGAATCAATTATTCAAGAGATTTTTTAAGAAGAAACAAATATTTTTGCGATGTAGCGATGGTAGATGCGATGGAGCCTTAAATAACTTCGGATATGCGTCGGAGCCTTAAATAAATGCGGGAATGTAACTGTGTCTTAAATAATTGCGGAGATGCTACGTAGCCTTACATATTTGTGGAGATGCTATGGAGGCTTAAATAATTACGGAGATGAGACAGAGCTTTAAATAGTTGTGGAGACCCGATAGAGCCTTAAATAATTGCGAGGATGCGACTGTGTCTTGTCTTAAATAATTACGGGGATGTGACGTAGCCTTAAATATTTTCGGAGATGTGGCGGAACCTTAAATAATTGCGGAGATGCGACAGAGCCTTAAATAATTGTGGAGACCTGGTAGAGCCCTAAATAATTGCGAGAATGCGTCTGAGTCTTGTCTTAAATAATTGCGGGGATGTGACGTAGCCTTAAATATTTTCTGATATGTGACGGAACTTTAAATAATTGCGGAGATGCTACGTAGCCTTTTATATTTTTGGAAATGCTACGGAACCTTAAATAATTACGGAGATGCCACAGAGCCTTAAATAATTGTGGAGACCCGATAGAGCCCTAAATAATTGCGAGGATGCGTCTGTGTCTTGCCTTAAATAATTGCGGGGATGTGACGTAGCCTTAAATATTTTCTGAGATGTGACGGAACCTCAAATAATTGCGGAGATGCCACAGAGCCTTAAATAATTGTGAAGACTCGATAGAGCCCTAAATAATTGCGAGAATGCGTCTGAGTCTTGTCTTAAATAATTGCGGGGATGTGACGTAGCCTTAAATATTTTCTGAGATGTGACGGAACCTTAAATAATTGCGGAGATGCGACGAAGGCTTCAAATAAACTTTTCAAGTGGTCAACATAACTTCACTTATTGCTATTACAGCATGTCGAGTAATGTATATGATACAGTCGAGTATGAACATATAAGCCAGTGGCGGCTGGTGAGTTATTAACTTGGTGGTTGCAATTATGTGCAGATAATTTCTGGGGGGTCTGGTGGTATGGAATATGAACGCAATTTAACACATTATTTTACATGAGGAATTACACGTGGAATTATAAGTTTTTGTCTTAATTACACCAACATTTTTAACTTAAATCCATTAAAATGGTTTGGTTACCATTACGTACAAGTGAAACAAGTGAAAAATGTTTAGCTTTCAGTTAAGGGTATTACTAGCCTACAATAAATTGGTAAATAAACTGAAAATAACAATTTAAATCGTGCATGAATAAACATAGAATTCAGGCACATTATATGTTTAAATATCGCTAACCTCATTTAAAAAGAAAGTCCATCCGTCTGTTCTTCAGAAGGGCAAACTTAACAGAATTTTAATTTTATAATAATCATAACCTGAACATAGCATTAACATAATCGGATTTATGAACTCGCCCCATATCCTATTTAGGAACTTTGCCTATCCTTTTTTTGTTGAAAAACTATTATTTGAATTGTATGGATGTTTGAAAATAGCTTTGGGATAATGGATTCAAAAATTTTGGTAATAGGTTTTGGCCTATAATTAAACATATAATCAAATCACGATTGGCACGAATATTAATTATGAAAATAATAATAACAGCTTTTGATTGGCGTCTAATCAACACTACACACTACACTCTCTGTCTAGGTCCACTCAAATTGCTACAACTTATGAAGAATACTGTAAAAAGAGCTATTGTAATGGAACACAGGCTAAAGACATACACACTAAAATATATTAACACAATCTAAAACAAATAAAAACCAAACATAGCTAGCCAAAATACGAGAGCAAAATTAACAACACGTAACCTCAATATGTCCAGCATTATTAGCTAAACAAAACATGAGACATGAACATCAAGGCATTCTGGCGGGCAAAAACCTAGCGCCCCGGTGGCGTGTTGTAGAACTTTTGTGCATCTGAAGGCTTTATGTGAGAGCGACTCATTAGTTACAAATTCCCCACCAGTTTCAATGCTAATAACTGCATTCGGCTCTGGTTGCAGAAGCAGTGCGTTCCCAGACGCTGCGCGCGAAGGTTGGGCTGATGTTCTTTGGCTTTTCAACCGTTTGGGGACATTCTTGGCCGTAAATTTTGGATTGAATGAGGTTGATATTGATAATGTACTGATATTTAAAGAAATATTAATGTGATTAATTATTTGTTTTCTTTCTTGGGGGTTGTGCAACCAAGCAACCTTACAAGGAGCCGCCACTGGTATAAGCGTATACATGTTCACAGGCCGCTATACTACGCGGCGCTAGTCTGGCGCAATACGTCACGAGCATGTCGTGGTCATATTTGGCGCGAACCCATGAGTTTTTCCCTCCCAAAAATCGCTCAACGCTTCTAAAGAAGTTTTAACTTCAAAAACAGTATTCCATGTAACACTCACGCACATTTATTGTTCACATGACATATTATTCCGCCGGCGCTAAGCAATGTACTGCTTATTAGCACGAAGGTAGGGGTTGCATACACGATTTTTTTGTCATTTAATATTCCATCTGGCTGCTGTAGTTCATTTTAGTATTTGCTCAATATGGCATGTTTTCATCGATCGATGTTCGTATATGCTCTGCGAACTTCGATTGTTCAGCGTATTTTAACGTTTAAATGTGCTCTTTTATACGTGCTCTGTCTGTTCTCCGTAAAGTTTATCATGAGAACAGTGATGATAAACTCAGTTTATGAGGGGGGGGGGGGGTTATCATGGGGGTTGTGTGTCTGTGTTCAATAAACAGGGTGTCCCCGAACTCTCTGGACCCCTTTTGTGGATATGTTCCTGGGAGCCAGACAAACATATTTCACAATATAAACATGGGTCTACGGTGCTTGTTTTTTCGTCTGTCTGTCTGTATGTGTTTTTTACAAAATACTTAATATTTTTGGGTGTAGAAAAGATATTGAGCTCTAACTTTGTATACCTATTTGTTGCTTAACCTTTTATCACTGTACGAAAAATTAAAACATAATTTAAAATATTTTCAAAATGGCGGCCGTTTATAATTTTTAATATCAAATATCTCAAAAACCGCTAAATTTACAAAAAGTTTACAAGAGATAAAAAAGTTTACTTTTTTAATGAAAAACACAATGGTTTTTTTATTTTGTCTGTAGCTCAAAGGATAACAGAGATATTGACAAAAAAAAAAGGAAAATGTATTTCTTGGTAGTTGTCAACAATACCCAGAATTACTCTAGAAACAAAATATTTTAAAGTTATTATGAGCTAAACTAATAAGTTATTTGCATAATGTTTCAAGCACTTTCTGAGCTGATTCCACTGGCAAAAAATAATAAAAATATTCATATATTCATTGGTCTAGAAATTCTTCGTTAGAGAGAGCTGTCGAAAGATTTCACCCGTGTTTCAGATTAATCACAGAAACCATTGTGTTTGCCATTAAAAAAGTTAACTTTTTAGTCTCTTGTAATTTTTTTGTAAAGTTAGCGGCTTTTGAGATATTTGACATTAAAAATTATAAACGGCCGCCATTTTAAAAATATTTAAATATTGTTGTAATTTTTCATACAGTGATAAAAGGTTACGTAACAAAAATAGGTATAAAAAGTTTGAGCTCAATATCTTTTCTACTTCCAAAAATAATAAGTATTGTGTAAAAAACACATATAGACGGACAGACGAAAAAATAAGCACCGTAGACCCATGTTTATATTGTGAAATATGTTTGTCTGGATCCCAGGAACATATCCATAAAAGGGGTCCAGAGAGTTCGGGGACACTATGTGTATACAGGATGATTTTTTTAAACGGGCCACCATTGGCATCTCAGAAACTATAAAAGTTACAACAATCTTTAAATGGGGGACCTTCCCTACTTTTTCCCTTACATTAAAAATACAATATTAACATTTCCAAAAACTCCGCCATTTTTCCAATATGGCGGCCAACTTCATTTTTTCAAATGGAACCTCCTATTTTTTATGTTGCATTTCGATTGGGGACAAAAATTTAAGACATTTTTATTCTTTTATATTATTTTTTCTTTAACCAAACCGTTTATGAGATACAGCCTCTCAAACATTTTCTATTATATGTGATTTTTTTAATTGGGCTGCCATTGGGATCTCAGAAAGTATTAATTTTACAGCAAACTTTAAATGGGGAACCTTTCCTTGTTTTATGAGAAATTAAAAAATATGTAGTTAAAATATTTCTAAATGGCCACAATTTTCCAACATGGCGGTCAACTTTGAAATTTCTAACGGAAACCCCTTTTTTTATAACGGATTTGGATTTAAAATACAATTTTAAGACGTTTTTATTCTTGGTGTTTTTTTTTTATAAAATTAACCGTTTAACCGCTAGGAGCGCTGAAAGTTTCACACAATACACAGTGGTTGCGTTAGCGATTTTTTTAACAGTAATTTAAGTACGTTTTTTGTATAAAATAAAGTATTTGTCAAATTGCAACAGCTTTTTAACATTCCATTGTACAAGATATTGCACTTTGAGTTAAATTTTATTGTTTGCAAATAAATGGTAAAACATCATTGTTGAAGAGTTTCTGAAACTTTCTGCTCTCCTAGCGGTTAAACGGTTGTTTATAAAAAAAAAACACCAAGAATAAAAACGTCATAAAAATCCAAATCCGTTATAGAAAAAGGGGTTTCCATTAGAAATTTCAAAGTTGACCGCCATGTTGGAAAATGGCGGCCATTTAGAAATACTTTAACTACATATTTTTTAATTTCTAATTAAACAAGGAAAGGTTTCCCATTTAAAGTTTGCTGTAAAATTAATACTTTCTGAGATCCCACTGGTGGCCCAATTAAAAAAATCACATAAAATAGAAAATGTTTGAGAGGCTGTATCTCATAAACGGTTGGGTTTAGGAAAAAATACAAAAGAATAAAAATTTCTTAAATTTGTGTCCCCAATCGAAATTCAACATAAAAATAGGGGGTTCCATTTGAAAAAATGAAGTTGGCCGCCATGTTGGAAAAATGGCGGAGTTTTTGGAAATGTTAATATTGTATTTTTAATGTAAGAGAAAAAGTAGGGAAGGTCCCCCATTTAAAGATTGTTGTAACTTTTATAGTTTCTGAGATGCCAATGGTGGCCCGTTTAAAAAAATCATCCTGTATACCTGGTTGAGTGAATTTTCACTGATTTAGAATTGTGTTGGTATTTGGCTTAGGTTGGAGCTGGTTTTGTAACCCTATTGCCTGAACGTTAGTTATTGTACTATTAAACTTGGGAAAGTGGTGCAGTTTTAATGATTTATTGCCCTTCTTTGTATTCGGTTTGGAGTTATTTCTCTTTTGTTTCAGTTTCCATAGTTTTGTACCTATTACGTTTTTGGTTGTATCCATTGCTGAGCAATATGTTTTAAGATGTTGATTTTCGGTTTAATCCGTTGGAATTCACCTCGAATTTGTGGATCCTTCTAAACATTGTAAACTCGTGTTTCTCTTATTGTTGTGAAATTGTTAATTCCAGATAGTTTATTACATTATTCTGTTCAGTCTCGTGTGTGAATTTCAAGTTTGGGTTGTACGCTATTCATATGAGTGTTTAGTAAAAAACTGCTCTCATTCATAAATATATGAGCAAACATTTGTAAGGCTAATGTTTTCCAGTTAGGGTTTCAATCGAAAACTGATTTGATATAGGTTTTTAGTTTTTAAGAGCTCTGCTTATAACAGCTTATTATATCAAAGAGTATAACCCTACAACTGTCAGACCACTCAAGTTGAGTGGTCTCAGCTCGAAGCAATGTTGAATTGAGTAGTCTGTGACAACTCAACTTGTATTGACAATTTCACCCACTAAAAACATCTAATCGCAATATAACATAAACTGTTGGAAAGGAAATGGTTTAAACATCAATTTTCCTATTCAAAAATGTTTTCTAAAACGTATATTTACATATATACTCATCGTTTTAAATTGTAGTTTTCTAAATCAATTGATGACGCGTCAGAAATAAATAGGAAATTACAGAAATACATCATTTATCTAAGGCTCAATATCGCTCGAGAGAAATATTTTAACAATAATATAAAGACACCTTTGGATTCGTCAAGATTTGAACTTTCTAAAACTCCCTTCCAATCAGACGCCACCCTTATAGTTTCGAAAATACAAAGGTTTTTTTAAATCCTTACAATTGGATAGTTTTCATCCAATGAAACAGCACATTTTGGATTCGATATATCTCTTACAATTCGATGTATTTGTGTAGATATGTTTATATAGATTTGTAGAGAAAAGTTCAATCTTTCGTTTTGTGTAAAGCAAACCACATTAACTGTAACGGTTTTATTCGTACAGTCCTGGGAAATACAGACAACCGGGTACTTCTATGGTATTTTACGTTTTGATCGATTTTGGGGGAACCAAGCGAGCTATAAGGTCGCGTAAGAAAACAAAATGTGCAGACAAACATCCTACATTTATACTTGTAGAAAAAACTCAAAACAAATTAATTCTCGTAGGAAAAATCTCAAATATAGTTACTTAAGGTCAAAAACCGTGCTTCCGATTGCTGGATTTTTTGGCTAACGAACTCGTCCAAACGACGTAGACAACCAACATGTGTACCAAATTTGAATCAAATCGGACTTAAAATCGGACGTTAGAGTGCGAACACATATATACATTACAACGAACCCCACGTTGGCTGCTCCAATTATACAACGGAACAATTCAACGGGTTCTTTTGTTGTATAATAAGTTACAACACCTACTGGAAGCCTTTAGCCAAAATTTTATCTTTAGCTTAGGTGATGCAACTGGGTGTCTGATACCTATTTGTATAAGTATTTCGACTGACTCTAACACTTTAAAATAGCTTACAGAAATTAATAAGTTTACTAGCTCTGAATTTAATTTACGAGAACTCTTGATTATTTTTTATCTCAGGGAAATGAGAACAGTGGAACAGCCCTTATAACTTACCTTATTTGTGCTTTGATTATTTCTACAGCTAAACACATTTATTCGACTATTTCTAATAAAGGAAATTATCATGAATGGATAACCATAAACAGGTAATTGATTACTCTCAGTATTTCAGTATAAAAATTAATAATTAGTTTATTCAAAACTCAAAATCAAAACTTTTTCAAAAATTAAACATAAACAACTCACTTTTCTCACCGTCTGCTTGTACATACAATTTCTATCCAATATTAATGTTAAACCTATAATTCTAATTTCTAATAGGCTTGGCAGACAGTCTAATTTTATAATCAATTTAATTTTAATTTATTTGAATTTAATTTATTTACATTTATTATTTAAATTTAGGGAATATCGATTTTACATTTATTTAATTTATGATTTGAATTTAATTTGAAACTAACCTATCTCAACCAGTACTTTAAATATTTTTATTGAATTTACTCAGGCAATTAATTAAAATGGGGGACAACGTATTCTCGTTTACACAGACCTTAATTCAGCGTTTTTCACCTCCGGTTTTCCGTGATGGATGCCGCTATGTTGATGGGCTGGAGCTGGAGCTGATAGGATGCTGTGTCTGGTAGCCTGGATTTTCTGATTTAAAGTTGTTGGGTTGATATGATGGCTACAGATGTACTTGAAGAGCAGATCTGGTAGAATCTAGTAGAGTTACAGTTGATCCTATTTCTTCCTTGGTTCGTGAGAAGTGAAGTTCCGTTTAGAAGATCATGTCCTGAAGGATTGCCTATGTCGTCTCAGTATCGCCAAATAGAGTTATTTTTGCATTAACTCATTTGGATAGGCCGTAGAGTTACTCCTGAAGAACTACTTCTGACTTGTAGTTTATATTTGAAAGTTATTTAAGTTTAACGAAGAAAAAATATAATAGTAGTGCTCGTGATACTAAGGTTTTTAGCATAACACGTAGTATACGAACTGGTAGAATAATATATGCTGCAGAGTGACGTGAAGTCTACATTCGTAACAATTTGAATCTAGAGTGAGTTTTAGAGCGAAAAGAGTCCTTGGATTTTCCACGTTCAAGCCTTTATACACTTCGTGACGTCATTTCTTACATGCCCTTTCCCTCATTTTTTCAGTATGCTAATTTTCCTTTTGTATTAACTTTTTTGGTCTAGAAATATGTCTAAATTCGCACTGGTTAATTTTATCTAATTTTCTTCTTTTCTTTTCCTTCCATTTTCCTGGAAAACACCAATTTCCCTGGTTAATTTGGTTGTTAGTTGACGCCCCTTTCTGTAACCGCGACTTCATCCCTTCCACTTTGGCCATTGCATTTACTTGTTTTTGATTTCTCGCTGTATCTTTTTTTCCTTTTCATTTTTCCTTTTTCACATTTTCCAGATTGTTTTTGGCTATCCGTACGTTTTTGAATCGTGTCTGTACTATGATTTTTACGCGTGCGCGGCACGTCTACGCTTTTCCGCGACTGTCTTTCGCGTTCAAAGTCTTTTTTGTTTGTTTACGCCGATTGTCTTTAACACCTGTACAGTTCTAACACTTTTCACCATTTTTACTTATTTTTTCTCTTCTGGGACTTAGCCTACAATCGCAAAAAAGTTCTTTGGGGGTTTTTTATTTACTACGCGAAAAATATTTAAGTTACTGGTTTCCTAACGATACAATGTTAATCTAACCCTAAATCTCTTTACTTTATTATTATTTAAAATTCAAAAATTCAACTTTTATTAATTTAAAAGGCGTGAAAACTCTCACCATTTTATCTTAATTTAATTTTACTTTTTGTTCCCTTTTTTACACAGAACTATTCATTCTCTAATAACTCTTGTGAGTGAAAACCTTTGATTTTAATTATTTCTCCCTTTTTAGGGTGTGTGAAATTTGACACTTAAGCTTACTTTTTTATTTTCAATAATTTGACTTTGTTATATTTATCCTTTTATTTTTGTCTACTTATGTAGATTCCAAAAATGTCTGACTTTTTCAGTTTCGAGTTAAATTGAACTTTTCCCTTAACTTTAACCCCTGTTTACTTTGGTAGTGTTACTTTTTACGATTTGAAATTCACACGGCCGTAACTCACGCGTTTAGCGCTACGTATTAAACCATGAAAATTACAAATGCATAAAATTCCTGGATTCCTTTATTCCCCTAAAACTCAGCTACTTTCAGGCTAAGTCAGATTTCCTTTCTTGACGTGTCCTAGATCAAGGTTCATCTTGGGAGATAAGCCTTACTCTGATTTAACTTGTATTTTTGACTAGCAATTGACACTCACCGAAGTCCGGCCTTGAAAACATCGAATGTTATAATTTAATATAAAAATCGATTTTTCCGCCTTACAACGGCTAATATCCGTTGTAACATATATATATGATTTTTCATGACACCCCAAAACGTGTTCTGGGGACCATGATCGGTGCTCATTTGCTACTACCGACCTTGGGTCTTACCATAAGGGCCACTGCAATAGCTCATTTTTCCTACGGAAATTCGCTAATAAAGGTGGAGAAGTATCGTAGCGCGCGTAAAGCCCCGGTTTCTAAGACCACGTCGAGAGTCCGGCGCGATTGTTGAACGTGATGATCACGTCAACGCTAGAACAGAGTGAATGCAAGAGCATTGGCGTGGTTTCTTAGACCACGTCCGGCTGCCGACGTCACGTCAGCAATTCGAAGGTCCGGCGTGATATCACGGCGTGATGTGCTCTGGATAGGTCTCAGTCTATTCCGACGTGGTTTCACGGAGTGGTTTCACTGCGCAATACACTGCTTTTAATTTCTAAGCAACTTGTTCTTGTAATTGTTGTGAGATATTTAGTATACTTATTATTTTATTATTTTACTTATTAACATAGGACTTATTAGTATTATTTTATTTAAATTATTATTTTACTGTGTATACTTAACACTATGGAATCTAAGGTTTTCACGAGTGAATTGGATGATAAGTTGATAGATCTGGTTCGAGATAATCCAGTTCTCTACGATTTTTCACAAAAAAACTACAAAGATGCCATGGTGAAAAACAATGTTTGGAAACAAATTTCCGAGGAACTTGGGAGAAAAGGTAAGTCTATTTTTAACTGTATTGTTTAAACTGTAAACTAACAAAAATAAAATATTAAGCTTTACCTAATATAAACCAAAGATGAAACATCGTGATGCACGGCAAGGATACAGACATGGTACAGCCAAAAGGAAAAATCATTTTTCATTTTTTTTTCTTGTGTAGAACAAATTTTTAAAGTTTTTACTTTATTATTAAATGAGATACTTCAAAAATAAATTACAGACATTTTAAAAGTAAGTTTACATATATTTTAAATTAAAACAATATTTTTACATCTGTGTTTAAAAAAACCTTAAAATTACATATTTTTCAGAGGCAAGTTCTAAGCTATAAAACAGAACTAAATTTTACTATGAGTGTAGGCCTATGTGCGTTTAAACACTTTTTCTAATGGCATTGAGCTGCCAATCCACTGAACCATTTTCACTGCAAAAGAAGTCTTTAAACTTGTCTCTTACACTATAAGCTAACTGAGTGGCTTTCCTGCCAGTTGTTGGCTGTGATAAAGAAATGAGGTTTGCTGTAGATTGTGGAAGGTTCTCTTCTTCCTCACTGGGACAACGAATGTTTGCCGTTCTCAGTAGGTTATGCAAAATGCAAGCGGATAGAATAAGATCATCCACAGTTTCAGGCGGGATTGAAATTGGCGTGAAGAATACCCTAAAATATTGGCATAGTATTCCAAATGCATTTTCACTGCATCTTCGGGCGCGGGAGTGT
Organism: Philaenus spumarius; assembly: GCA_018207615.1. Lineage (NCBI taxonomy): Eukaryota > Metazoa > Arthropoda > Insecta > Hemiptera > Aphrophoridae > Philaenus > Philaenus spumarius. Next base: position 131,228 of record JAGFPH010003579.1, on the reverse strand, counting down.
CGGTAGTTGTACAAAGCTTTTGTTTCGTCTTCTTTAGCTTGTTGCCTTTGATATGGTCTCATAAAGCAAGGGGTAAGTTTAAACGCATCATCTCCAAGCAAAACATGGTTCATCATAATATCTGTTCCGGGAAGTGGAGTTGGATCTGGAAAAGGAAACGTTCCTTGTGAAACTGCTTTTCCAAAAGTGGACTTGGGAAGAATACCTGAGTCTCCCTCTTTCCCATAACAACCAACGTCAACAACCAAAAACTTATAATTATGATCAACCAGTGCAAAAAGTACGACAGAAAAATAATCTTTATAATTAAAAAAATTTGAACCCGTATTGGCGGGACACTTAATCCGAACGTGTTTCCCATCTACAGCACCCGAACAGTTGGGAAAGTTCCATTTCTCCCAAAACCCTTGAGCAGTTGCTATCATCATTGCCTTATCTGGGTAGGGCATTGCAACATGCATCATATGTCGAATTATCGCTTGCAGAGTTTTCTTTATGATAGTACCAATCCAACAATGCGATATTCGGAACTGAAATGCCAGTGATCGGTAACTTTCTCCCGTGGCCAAGAATCTGGAAAAATGATAAAACCATAGCAACTAAAACTTTGTGGTATTTATTCTAGTTTAGGGACAGGGGACTTTTTGAACTTTTTTAGTTCATTACCTACATCTTCAATATACCGAAAATAACTTTTATTTGCGGCGCTCTACTCTAGAAATAATATAAAAAGGTTAAAATAATTTAAAATAATGTTAATAAAATATATTTTTCCTTAATATTTACAATGTAAAAACGTGGGAAAGGAAAAAAAGTTGAAAAAATCCCCTGTCCCTAAAGTTATTTTTTACCAAATTAATGTTTACTGCAACTCCATTTTACAGCAACCGAATGTTTAACAAGATGGAAAACCATCAGAGACTCGTACAGAAGGCATGTTAACAAGCTGAAATCAAAGTCAACAACGGGGTCTCCTGCTTTCGTAAAATCAAAATATATAAACAAGAACTTGAAGTTTCTGGACAGGACTATTAAAGAAAGAACGTAAGTAGTTTAAATATTAGTTATGCATTGTTATCTGTATATATAAAACAAAGTGGGGTTTGTTACACCACTTTTAACTGAATAACGGCTAAAACAATTTTTATAATCTTTGATTTGTTGGATTTGTCTCCGCCCCGAATAGCAGAATATCTATTAAAATACAGGAACAATACATAAATAAAATTAAACATGCAAAATAGTTTTAGGTTAGGCCTAGACTTATGAACTAACACAGCCATGTTATTTAAATGCACAGTATTTACATTCATTACCATAGCAACCAATAAAATAAAATAACAGATACAACAGTTTATTCAAATGTATAGGCCTAATCCATATAATAAAAGTGAAATGCTGTTCGTTGGTAAGCGCATCACTTGAGAACGGCTGGATCAATTTGGCTATTTTTTGTATTAAAATGTTCGTAATAGTCCGAATTAGGTTTTTATGAACTTTTTTTAAAAGTTTCCCGGAGAATTGTTTAAAATCTAAACATCCTTTTTTCCATGAACTCAATACCATAACTCACGAAACAGCTGTTCTAATAAAATGCTTAGTAATACACGTTTGTTTACATTCATTATCATGGCAACTTTACCTAGCATTTATAATCAGTTATTATTATTCAAAACCAACAACATGTTTAGGTTAAATTGAAACAACTTAAAGTAAACAACAACACAAATCAACAAAAATGCTTACTATATTTTAATTTAATTCAAACATGGGTTGTTACATAATATATATAACACAGATGTGTTGGATTAAAAACGGAACATAATTTTAGATTAGGCCTACAATGAACCAAAACCCGTTTATTTGCAACCAATTGGGCTAATTTAGAATCAGGTTTTTTACAATTCTTCACAGCTTTACTGTATTATCTATAAAGGTTTACAAACTATAAATCTAAATTTGTGTAATATATCCCCACACTACAGTGTTTTGCGACTATGTGAGCCAATAACAGTAAAGTTTCCCACATTGTCCCTCAGCTAGGAATCGAAATGGAACAACTTGGAAGCACCGACACCGACACCCTTTTGCCAGACTAGCGGCACGCCTTTGATGTTCGGCGGGCGCTGCGAACGACTACAAATAAGAGAAAGATGGTTCAGAGTCGAGGCGGCCGAAAAGTTCAAAAACAAGCGATGCTTACACTTTTATATTATTAACTTTTTCGGCATGAAAAAGGTTATGATATTATTTTAATCAAAATTAGGTCAAACATGATATAATTTGGACTACATTTTTTTAGTGATTAATGAATATCAAATAACTCATTTAATTTCACGATTAATTAATTCAAAAATAAATATCCCAAATGAGAGCAAAACACGGAATACTTACAATCAATGGTTGTACACTGACAAACACGTCTCAAATACAAGGTCGAATGGCCGAATGGGGTTGTAGAGGAAAATATTTAAACGTACAATATTATGTTGTAGGTAACTGAACACCGGGCCGCACGGCGATTTAGCAGGATGCCCGGTACATGCTACCTCTCGCGAACTGTCAAAAACCAAAATGTGGCTGGTCGCTTTGACGTTGACATTGTGATTTTGTTTAGTTTTGTGACTTTTGAGTATCATGAGAATAATTAATTAACAAGCGTCTGTGTTGTGTTTGTTAGCTTGCTTGTGTTTAATTGTTTAAGAAAAGCCATTTCTTGATATTCATCAAACGTGTTTAGGTTTAGTCTTTTCCAAAAATTTTAATTTCTGATAAAGGCTATTGACTCAATAAGAGACATTTTGCCAAGTTTTTGCTTAAAATAGTATGTGTCTCTAAAATTTGCTATGTGCTATACAAGTACAAAAATAGTTACATTTACATGTGTACTTTTCTTATAAAAATAAGCATAATATCTGCACTCTTAAACTCACCAAAGATACGTAAAGTAGGCGTTTTATTTTAGAAGTGAAAATTTCAAAAAAATTGCCGGACCCCTTTCCATCACTTCCGGTGAGTTCCGGCAGCGTTCCGGCACTGGAAAAATTACGAGTAAACCCCTGTAGACACATTTGTCTATGTACATTTTGTTTTCTGTCTAGGTACAACGGAAGCGGCCTCACCTTGACCAATGAATACAGAACTTATAAGAACCGCAAAGCTGGAGAATAGTCAGCCCGGTTTTGGTTGCCAAATCGAGCCCGTCTGTGACTCATCAATCTCCCGTGTCAGGTGTGAGTACTCCGACTACAGTAGCGCTCTCAATACCTAGCCAAATTCAAATAAAATTAGGCTGAATCTTTAACTTGCTGGGCGTTCCGCTTCTTATAAGTTCTGTGTTCAATGGCTTGACTGATACTGTTGGCAGGAAGTGTGTCCGAAGAGAATTCTCAATAATACCTTAAGAATTAAATTTAACCATAAGTTTGTGACTAAGTGTGTGTGTGTGTGTGTGTTTTTTTTACAGGATTAAGTCAAATGCTTCCCAAATGTCGAAAACGGCAGGACCAGATGTTTCTAAGCCTGGGGACTCAAAAGATGTTGAAGAATCAACTGGAAGCGGATGTTTGATGGAAGCGTTGGAAAACAATGAGCAGGAAGCTGATGATGAAGAAACACAGGTTGAAGACGTAGAAAATGCTGATGACCAACAGAATGGTGAAATTGGTACAGAATTTCAAGTAACACCTACACAAAAAAGAAAAAAGACTGCTAAAGATAAAGTACTTGAAGAGTTCAAGACTGGAAAAGAAGAAAGGACAAAACTGATGCAGGAGCTTTTAAAATTAAAAAGAGAGAAAAATGAATCCAAACCTCAGACACATGGTTTAGATTTGTTTTTCCAGAGTATGTCTGAGATGGCAAAAACTTTTCCTCCTCATCTGGCAAGTGAAGCTCGGGTGAAAGTGTGCCAAGTAATGGCTGAGATCGAATTAAAAGCACTGCAGCAACAGCCATTACATGATATTACCCAAAACGAAATAACTCCCATGTATATCAATTCTCAATTAGTCAGGCCTAATTTTAGAGTCCACACCATGAGTTCAAGCCAGCCCTCGTCGTCTAGTTCATTGACAAACAGCTATTCTATATTAGGGGACATCTCAGGGAACCTGACAGCTGAAGAAGAATATGGCAATGATCAATTTGACTCGCAGACAACTTTTTTGAAATTGTAAACTAATTTACTTACATTATGACTTTTCTTGTATAACAGTATATCTTAAATCTTATATCTTAAAACAGTTTTATTTTATTTTTTCCTATACGCCTATAGTTAACTAAACTAGATAACCTTACTGCCTGTTGTCTGTTCACAAATCTTACAGTGATTTTGTAGTTATAAGTTAATAGTAGGGATAGAAAAAGATATGAGTAGGCTAAATCATTATAATCTATTAAACAAATAAAAGAGCACTGTGGCGACAAAATCACACTGATTTGAATAAAAACCCCGAACCACAAAACAAGGAAGAAAAACAATAACTAAACAACTAAATTGTAAGTTAAGTTTAATATGTTACCCTTATGTACATTTCGATGACATGGTCATCATCCTCAGGGGGTTTAGTTGTTTAATTATTGTTTTTGTTCCTTGTTTTGTAGTTTGGGGTTTTTATTCAAATCAGTGTAATTACAATCTGTTTAAATAAATATTGAGATTGACTTGTGAGAAAATACACTTGATAGAATAAACTTAGAACACAAAATCTCACAACAAATACGTTTATTAACTCAAACGCGTTATAGTTTGACTATTGTAGCTCGTGCATCACTGAAGATGGCGACTTTGTCGTTGAAACGCGTTTGGGTTAATAAACGTATTAGTTGTGAGATTTTGAGTTCTAAGTTTATTCTATCAATTATAATCTGTATCCTAAATATTAAATTATGTATATTATTACCAAAATAAAATTACGGATGCGAGTGAATATTTAAAGAACAACATAACAATAAAACTTAAAGTATTCCTATGCATAGGCCTATACCAAATTTTCTTACCTTAAGGTGAGGCAAAACTTTTGCATTGCTGAAATCGGTTCACGCACTTTGTTACAGGGTTTAGATGTAATGTCATCTTTAATTGACGAAAGTATAGTGTGAAATAAATCAGTAGACAATCTAAAGTACTCTCTGAACTTTGTTTCGTCATCCATCAGATGTTTTAAAATTAATGTTTTAAAACAACCTTGTTCTTCTCTACACTTGAAAATGGGGTGAGTTTCATTCCTTAAAAACCTGTTAAGCACAATTTCCTCTTCCTCCTCTAACAACAACAACATAGCAACATCCATAATTGTGACACTCGCAACTATATCTGAGGTCTAGTTGCTTTCACAGAGCCAGCTAAAAATAGATTCGCGCCGTCAAATACGCGTTCTTTACAAACCAGTATCACGTTGAATCACGGCGTGATATAAGTAACGGCGGCTTCACCGACTTGCCGCTCTTGAACTTCACGGCGTAGTTATCACGGCGTGGTTGTCGCGGCGTGGTCTTAGAAACCGAGGCTTAAGCCGAACGCCACTATCTAGCCGAAAACCTGCGCATGCGCAACTTTATCCAATGGTAAAAAACTAAACTTGGGATGGTTTCGTTCCGGTATTGAACATCTTTAAATGATTACCCTTCCAAAATGGACATTTGTAAATATACTGTATTGGTTTTCTTTTAGTACTCAATAGTTGATTATATTCTTAACTTTTATGTGTTTTACAGGTTAACATTTTTATAATGTCCTCACTTTATATTTAAAGGTGTAAGTTAAAAGATGAAATGTAAAATTTCCCTCAACAGTAATATTCACTTAATTAAACAACTAATTAAACTCTACAATTTCCTCTTGACTTCCTTTTCATTTCTCAATCGATTGTCTGAATCCGATATTTAAATCAAATCGACTTTTATATTAGAACAGACTTTATCTCGTTGAAGGTATTATGAATCGTTTAACAAACAGAACATTGAATTCGCTCAGAACAATGTTTAGAGCGAAACATTCCATAAAATCTTGACGTAATGAAATACTTCTAAAATTTCTTTAGTTAAACTGTATTTTAATATCAAGGTTCGCTAGATGTTATTTTATTCTGCAAACACTATTGTTGACAAGTAAATCATAACTGGAAAAATATAACGTCTGTAATTTATTTGAACCTATGGGACCTATAAACGTCTCTACTTATTATAAAAGTTATTGTCTGAAAACATAAGCGAAGGGAACAAATCTTGAAATCAAACACATATAGCCTTATGTTGCCAGGCACACAGCCAGGCAGTTGATACTGCAGTGAAAAGTTAGGCACTTCTTCTCGAGACCAAATTTGTACCCCGTTTATATCCTAACGCAACCATCCAAACACTGACCGATTCTCCATAAAAATAAACGTTACGTGTTTTTGAGATGAAACTACCGTTAAATGTTTGTTAGATATAGTTAGTACCTAAAATATCTACAGTATATAATTTAAGGTCACATCGTTTGCACCAGATTCGATTTGAAAGCATCGTTTTTTATTACTTCTAGGATTTAACTGTGCTTTTTAATATGTAGTTTATTTTTTACCAATTTAAAAATCAACATTCATGTTTCACTGCATAGTAAAATTTAAAATCAAATGAAAATGAAAAATTACTTTGTATACAAGTTACTGTTGTTATGAGAAAACAAAATTCAATATTGAGTTCTTGAAATAAAATACTGTCAAAAATTCTTCATACAAATTTCAATAAAAAAAGTTATTTCATAATTCAAGTAAAACAAAAGTTTCTTAGAACTTAGATTCTGTCTTTATTAAAGTATCATAGTTGAAACACAATTTGTATTATTGTTTCTCGTCTCTTTTGGTAAAGGTTTGGAGGAACTGCTCGCTTCGTACAGTAGGAAATATATGTGAAGAAGCGTTTGGCTGTATGCGCAGAAACAGGGACGGTCAATGCGCATGCGATAACAGCGTGGAGGTTAGCGTAGCGAGTCAGTCGGTGACAGAGGTTAGTCGCGTTATCTAGTGCACTGCCTTTTCTAAAAACATTGTAGTGTTTTATTATTTCTGGACTATAATCAACTCAATGAAATTGTTATAAATGTTGTATTTATTGTTATAAATATTATATATATTTTTATAAATATTGTATAAATTATTTATAAATATTGTACATAACTTTTAAAAACATAGCCGTAAAAAACAGACTGGGTAGTAGTGTACTCAGCAGTCAAATCCCCCACCCCGCCACACATAACCTCCTCCCTTCCACACTCACATCCCTACCTGCGCGGCCAGCTTCTTCACATATATTTCCCTCTGTACCTCTGACTCGTGCGAGGCCACTGTAGTTTATTAAAATCACATGGAAGTAAGTAATATTTTAATAGAGGGAAAATAAAAGGGAAGGTACAAACGCCAACCCTGTGGCACCGTTGCATTTATAGATACAGTAATATAGTAGTAGTGGTACACTTTTCAAATTCAAAAGGTAAATTGTTTTATTCAAATTATTTGCAACCTCAGATAACTTTGACATAATTTTAATGTCACCGACTATGCAACGTGTCGCAGGGACACAAGTTGCACTGGCCGAGAGCTGGATCTGCTTCCGATGAGCACATAACATTGTAATTTTTAGTATAAGTTAATGAAGGGAATCATAAAATCCTATATTTTCAAACATTTATTTTAACTGTACTGCTTGTATATTATTTCAAAAATTTACCAAGTGCGTGTACAAAGTAGTCTTTCAAATTAACCGAATTTAAAATCGTGACTATGGCTCTAGCCTTATACTCAAAATATATTATGTAACTGATTTTCATATTTCTCAAGGATACGCAACAAACAAATTGTCTCATTAAAGTCTCAAAAGTGAAGATTGGGAAGATTTAGTATAATACATTTTTGATTGTACAAACCGTTCACGTTCAGTTTAATTTGTTGAGTGTACGTCTAATAGATTCTACGTGCCCGCTATAATGTTTGTTAAAAGCTGGAAAATATGTTCAGTAACTAAGGCGTTGCTGAATATTATTAAAATTCATGATATTGTAAATTTTAATTTTACAATGCCAAATTCTTTGGACGTAGGTGAAATAATTGTTTTCCATTTTTAACTTTTCATGGTAGTATTCAATTGAATGTTTTTCAGTTTTTACTTGTAGGGCTTAACTATGAAATTACATTGCAAATAGTAGTCTACTACTTACACAGTCACGAAATAACTTCCAGGACGTGACACACGAATGTACATACGTGACAAATCTATCTAGATGAATGATTCAAGTAAACTAAAACCTATTAAAATATATTCCTATCATCATGGTAACTTTAATCTGATTATGACGTCACTAAACTAGGTTACATCATATGGTCCTCAAGTCAACACATCTCTACTTATATTAGCTAAATGTTATACACAGGTATCCTTAAAATCAATAAGCAGATGATGTATTCAGCCCTGTTATGAATACCAGAATGCTCACGTAAAGAATATCTTAAGAAATAAACTCACGCAGTAAACAAGAGTCTTTACGAAGCATCTCTCCTGAAAAAGTCTTGTGTTGCATATTTAATGTGTCATCTTCTTATTTTTGACTAAAGATACGTTTGGCTTCTTTTTTGTTGGAGGAAAACACGTAAGGCCATTATCCCCTGGTACTGTAAGGAGAATGCAATGCTCGTAAACAAAACATACAAAACAAAACAAATTATAAATTAAAACTATTTAACGAAAACAAAATCTCGATAAACTTAACAAATAAAAATCATTTATCACAGCTACGATTGATCATGATTAGCACTAGAAGACGACTATTTGTAATCTTAAAGTTAGTTAACAAGACAAAACAAATAGTAACATAAACTTAAACATAATGATTAGGAATAAGTATATAAATATGTGTATAAAATGAAACTCCAAAACAAACAAAATACAATAAAGCTTCACAAATTTGAAAATAGTATCTAATAAATTTTAGCTAGTTTTCCGAAATTTTTATTGGAGATGATAATATTCCAGAATGTTTGCCCTTGTGTATGTGTATGTGAAAAATTGTGTATGTGTGAAAGCCCTTGATCTATGTGTAAATGTGTAAATACATGTCTTATTTATTTGTTGTAATTAGTAATATGTAGGTTTGACTTGGGACGGCGATGGACGTCAAACTTTTATTCATTAGTGCTCCTGTGCATCCGGTGCGTTGCATATGTTTTCCTAAGAACGGAAATCAAATCTTTTAATTAGTGGTTTTAATTTTATTATAAATGCAATGAATCTATCTAAAGACAAGACTACAAGGGTAATTATTAGTTATTTGATTTGTGTCAAAGGCAAAAACCCGTATTATATTGTACTTAAAAAATATTGATTGGAATATATTCGTTGAAAAATTAATTTGACAATTTAAGTTTATTTTAACTCCAACGTGTTTACTGAAATTCTGATAAATTGCAGAAGATGCAGACCAGCTGTACTTATTAGCAGGGGTTTGACGATTCTCACTGTCCCAAATCAAAACTTCATGCTACTACTTACGTAATAATATGAATATACACATTTTAAAAAATGCCTAGTGCATTTAAACATTTCTGACCCCTTCACTTAGAAGGTTCAGTGCGATCAAAAGGAAAATAGAAAATCCCATTAAAACAACTTAACAAATAACTATTTATGCAATGCAGTTGTCTGCTTGCAATATTGAGCGGAGCAAGTATTTTTTTTAATCAATACTTTGGAGAAATATGACCACGAATCGATTTTTCCCTTAAATAATATTCATTTGATATTCATTTGGTTTGTTATTTAAGGTAAACAAACCACTGACTTAAACAAAACAACAATTGCACAGAAAACTACTGAATTTACAAACAGCTGCAAAACAACAATTGCACATAAAACTATTGTATTTACAAACAGCTGATAGTAACAGTCTGAAGTTAGATGTGATCCTTTTAACAGCTGTATAATCACAGTAAATAAACCAAATAAAATATTTCTTCTATTAAAATAACATTGTAACTTTAAAGGGCCGTAGGGCAAAACCCTGACGTCCGATTTGGACCATTTCAGATTTATACCTTCCCATAGTTGGTTATTATGACCGTACCAAATTTCGTGCGGATCACTTCAGCCGTTCAGGAGGAGTATGTGGAAATAAAAAGCCAGAGTGTATGCCAAATTTGTATTGGAATTATTTGTTTTGATGTTCCCTGAACCCAAAAAAGTGTTTTTTTGGTGATGTCTGTCCCTGTGTCTGTGTGTCTGTTAGGTTGTGTACAGAGCCATACCAACGGTCCGATTTTGATGAAATTTGGTATGTAGGTGTAGTTGTGGAATATCTTCAGGCACCCCCAAAAATGGCCAAAAATGGAGAAAAATCTAAATTTTTTAAAAAGGGCTCTAACGATTTTGATAAAAGTTGGCTTATTTGTAGCCCCTAATGTACCCTATCATATGCAAATTCTCTAAAATTCTCGTTTAGGTAATAATAATAATAAAACGTTTTTTGGGGTTTTTGGCCAAAAACGGGGTTGTTTTCCAAAACTTTTTTTCGTGCACCTATACAGGCCTAATTGACATTGTTTGGTGCAAATTTGTTCGAAATCGATCGAATAGTTTTCTCTCTAGCTTTGTATACATACAGACATATAAACAGATATTTTGTAAAACTACTTTTTTGGACTCAGGGGTCCCAAAACGGATTTTTAAACAAAAATCTCTACATCGATATTTTTGCGATCACTGTACTTTCTCTATACTATAGTATAGTGAGAAAGTAAAATGATAAAAGGCCTATATTGATGGACTTTATACAATAACCAAGTTGTAACCAACTGCGAAATAAAGACTTCACCAAATTACACAAACAATCCAAACACTCGAAAATGTTGCTGGAACCACATTACCATGTGAAAACATTATTCAGAACCTCCTGAAGTGGATTCATATTGGTAGCAAACACCGAGGCAGCCACTTATACGATATTGCGTTTCGGATTTTCGGTTATTTTAAACCTAAGCTTTAATTAAAAAATAACGGTCTGTTTTCCATAAAATGTGTATTTTAATATTAACTAGCTTAGCTAGTGTTAAAAAAAGGAAAACTAAATTTTCCCAAGAAATTAATTTGTGAAAATGATACTAAATTAAAAACAATTATATCCAGCTTTCGTATCACATTATGAGCTGAATTACCCATCATAAAACATCTTGTTAAGAAATAAATATTGGCCTTGATTTGTTAGTAGTAGATAACTTGATAGGATAAAGCACAGTTTATCGCAATTATTTAGTTTACTAACTAAAACTCGTTTCAACGACAATGTCACCATCTTCACTGATGCACGAGCTGCAATAGACAAACTATAACTATTTAAAAATATATAATGGATTTCACCCACCTTGAGATTAAAAATACGTTGTCCACGTGCCGTAGTCCAAATTTAAAAATAATATTGGGAATGTATTCCACATCAACACAATAACACACATAACACATACACAAAAACACACACAGTACTATGGACAATATTTTACAATTACACACGACGACGTTTCGCGAAGAACATAAACATTTCGCGTCATCAGGTGTATACACACAAACTAAGTCCTGCGTCTAAGCCTCTCAGAGCGCCTAACACTGGTTAACTGAGGGCTTGATTGATGGTCATTGCAAGGAACAACCCCCACCACGTTTACTTTAATAGGCCTGTCCTTTAGTCTATTTACTTCGTTTTGAATTAGGGTAAATACACCGCACTAATAGTTGAACTAGGCTGAGAAATATAGTTTTTTCTTACAGACATAATCGCTGTTTCTTTAAATAACCTTTTTCTCCAATTATTTTCTTTAAGTAAAATAGACCCATTGTCCCAACTAATAGCTTGGTTGTTTGCTATTACATGTTCTGCGATCTTCGAGCGATTAACCTCACCAGCAGAAGTGCATTTCTTATGCTCTAAACCCGTTTTTTAAAAGGACACGATGTTTGTCCCACATACGACACGCCACACTGGCACGGTAAATTATACACAATATCTTTACTGTCCACGTTATTATTTTTTGGTCTCAATTTACTAACACAATTCTTAATCGTTTTAGAATTTTTAAACACTCTCCTAATCGAGAATTTCGTATTAATTCATCTGATCTTTTCCGACACGCCTTTTATGTATTGAATCTGAACAGAGGCTTTTGGTTTTTCCATAGTTTTTTAGGTCTATTGTTGTTCACTTTTTTAAAAGGTTTCTCAATAATAAAGTTAGGGTAGGAGTTTTTAATAAATCGTTTTTTATTTTGGTTATTTCTTTTTCCAAATCATCCTGATTTTTACACACCTTATACGCTCTCTTAAACAAACCACAAGTTAGGCCGATCTTTACATACTCAGGATGGCTAGACAAATAATTTAAATACTGTCCAAGTTGAAATTATTTTTGGTAACTAAGACATCTAAAAAGGGCAAAGAATTATTTTTCTCAATTTCCATAGTAAACCGAATACTATCCGATAAACAATTAAGAAATATTAAAAATTCATCCAGTTGTTTAAGACCATAACTCCAAATACAAAAAATATCGTCCACATATCTTAACCACAACTTGGGTTTGAAAGATGTTTTAGCAAATAAAGTCTGTTCAAAGTGGTCCATAAAAATATTGCAAAACAAAGGGCTAAGCACACCTCCCATTGAAAAGCCAATTTTGTTTGCTTATAAAACTCATCACCAAACTGAAAATAATTAGCGTGATAATAATACTGTAAATAATTTTACCAATAAATTAACAGGAATGTTTGTTCTGTTTTTAAACTCGGGTCAACTTTCAATTTGTCCTCAATAACATTCAGTGTGTCAATAATAGGAACGTTGGTAAACAAATTGACGACGTCAAAACTGACAATAATATCATTGCTATCAACATTAACATCGTTCAACATATCCACAAAATGCTCGTCGTTTCTAGCAAAAGAATCAGAATTGCCAAACAAGGGCAATATGATAGGTTTTAAAAACTTTGAAAGATTATAGGCAGGAGAAGCAATAGAGCTGATAATAGGACGGAGAGGGACATTAGGTGTGTGTAATTTAGGCAAACCATAGATATGAGCGGTTTTGAGTACTGAGGAGATAACGAAAAGAATACTCTGTCAGATACCAATGTTTTTAAATATTTTAAACATGTCTTTACTTCATTTTGTATATTGAAGATAAAAACTATAACTAATTAGTTGTATATCGGTTATTGTAGCGTAAGAATTAATTTGTATGCTTACCTATTCCATTTCACTAGATGTGGAGGTCATATCTCAGGATATCTACAAAGAAAGCAAAAAACATAAAATATTTAAAAATATTAAAAGGTTTTTTTTACCTCTGAAGATCTTCTGATAGATCAATCACACTTGACGTGCTTTGTTCACATAGCCCATACATTTTGACAATCAGAACCTACGCAATGCAAAAAAGTATTTTATTTTGTCATTGCAAGTTTTTAAGTATTTCCTTTCTTTAAATATGGTCGATTTATCTCAAACAAGTCATCTACTTTGTTTAAAACCCTACCTAAAGTAAAATGTCTGAAATGTCATCTGATTGTTGAGAAACAAGACATATTTAAATTAAATAACTGTAGAATACGTAGTCTTGTACTTTTTCCGATATGTAGTAGATATTTTTATTCATTGTTGTTTAGTCTTAGAACTAATTATCTAATCTTATTAAAAGAGCAACTAATTGTTGTATATTTGTATATACATTTATTTCGAGGAACTCGCTAACGGCTCTAACGATTTGGATGAAAATTTGCATTTAAAGTATTTTTGACGTCAGCAATCAAATGCTCTAGGTCTTATGTCTGCAAAAATATGCTATGTAGCTCTTTTCGCCTATGTAAACTCTGAACTTCTTTTATATACCACCTTTGAAGACACTAAGTAGGCGAATAGATACAATCCAGATGTACTAACAGCTGTATCTTTATGTTAATCTGTTAATTCTAAAAGCCAAACATTCGAATTTGTCGGCGTGCACTTAAGATCGTCAGTTTTTATGCATGACATGTTATACGTAGCATTTTTCAGAGTTAAGCGACCAACTAGGTTAAAAGTACGTCTTCCAAATGAAAATCCTTGACATACCAGCAATATAGTATGGGAGGAAGTATTTGGTTAAGATCCGATTTAGTCGCGATAAAACTGAGTGTATTCAAATATATACGTAGTAATAGATCAACTGTAAACAATTAGCAAATATTATTTACGTATATACAAATCTCGTGTCACAGTGTTTGTTATCGAATTCCTTCGAAACGGCTCCACAGATTTTTATGAAATTTGCTGTGTAAATTTGGTAGCTCTGGGAATAGGTCGTAGACTATTTTTTATACACCTAGGTGATAAGGTTATAGGGCTAAGGGTTGTTAGTAACATCCCCTAAAACAATAAATATTAATTTTTATACTTTCCTTAAAGCTAGAGAGTCGAAATTTTGTTCACTTATGTCTTACAAGATACATATAAAATATAATACAGTTTTATATTTTGTCACGTTCTTCTAAGGATTGAAAATATATTTACAATCCCTAAAACTATAAATATTAATTTAATGCCGCTTAGGAATGTAAAATTTGGTACACATATTCCTCATAGGCGCTAGCGGCACAATAAGAAATGATTTTAAAATATTTGGTTTTTAAGGGTTGAGTGTAAATATTGTTTGTTATACTTTCCTTGAAGCTAGAAAGCTGAAGTTTTGTACATTTATTTCTTACAAGATGCATATAAAAAATAAACCAGTTTTACTTTTCGTTACGTGCTGCTAAGGGGGAAAATGTGAGAACAAATCCTAAAAACAATAAGTATACATTTTTATACTTTCCTTAAAGATAGAGACATGATAATTTGTCAATATATTTCTTACAAAATGGCTTTATGGTTTAGCCAGAATATCAAAAAGACACTTAAACTACAAATTATCACAAAACCTTTTTTTTTGAAAAATAATTATGGAACATAGTACATGTTACCTGGAATGCTATACGAATCAGTTAAAGTCTTATTATAATTAAATGAGTAGTTTTTGAGTTATAACATACAAATTTACATATTAACGTAACTTGTTTCGTTTGGTTTGATTTATTAGCCTCATTTGGTTACATTATTTCTGGTTGATAAATATTTGAGTTGTCACATATCTACACATGATAAACATATACACAGAATCCAAATTAATACACATATACACATAATACACATACAACACAAGTAATAAAAATAAGACATTATATAACTATATTAACAATTTTAAATTAATCATACTGTAAAACAACTACATATACAATCCATTCAAAGCCCCAGGTACTCCCCCACCGAGTAAAATGCCCGCTTTACTAGGAAGGCCTTAAGTTTATTTTTAAAGGCTTTATATTGTCTGGCAACCTATTGTAATATTTGAGACCAGAATAGCGCACCCCGTCCTCGAACAACTTTAATCTATGTACTGGGTATTGAAGCATTTGCTGTCTCATGGGATATCCATGTTTGTACTGATCGACACCCATATAATTACTTCTAAAAAAG
The DNA here is from genome assembly GCA_018207615.1 of Philaenus spumarius. NCBI lineage: Eukaryota > Metazoa > Arthropoda > Insecta > Hemiptera > Aphrophoridae > Philaenus > Philaenus spumarius. Next base: position 115,662 of record JAGFPH010003579.1, on the reverse strand, counting down.
AGCAGAACATTCAGAATGTATATACAGGGAAGAGTTAAAAATTTTAATTTCGTAAATGAATTTCTGCAAGATTGCCTACCTTTTAAATTAAAAATTATTCTTATAATTCTCTTTTGAATAGAAAAAATGTTTCCAGACTCTACCGAGTTTCCCCAAAGAGCAATACCACATTTGAGGTGAGAGTACACACATGCAAAATATACTGTTTTAATTGTATCCGGATTGGAAATACGTGAAGCAGTACGTAGTGCAAAACAAGCTGAGTTAAGTTTATTTGAAATGAAGGTAATATGTGATTTCTAGTTTATGTTTTCATCAATTACCACACACAGAAATTTTGACGAGTCTGTACTTGGTTCTAAATGATTAATTTAAATTTTGTCTTTTAATTGTTTACAACTGAACTGAATTAACCGAGTTTTATTTTTATTAAGTTTTAGACCATTTGATAAAAACCAATTTTCTGCAATAATCAGTGATGAAGTAACCGACTTTTCTAGATTAATACTATTCTTCCCAAAAACCGTTAAAGTGGTGTCATCAGCAAACAGGACAGCTTTTGCTTCCCCAATATTATAAGGCAGGTCATTTATGTAGACCAAAAACAGTAAAGGACCCAATATTGATCCCTGTAGCACACCTCGAGAATTTATTTCCCAAGAAGAGCAGTGCAATCCGTACAGATTAAAACAACACGACACTTAAGTGATTAAATGCGCCGATGTAAATACATTTGGAGATTACATTACTTTCTCATTTCCTCTAAGAGACCTAGAGACTTAGAGACGTATTGAGAAGTGAGATAACAATAGGGTTACATTTTATGGGCAATAAAGTGACGCGTGAATGCAAGCTCTGTAGATTAGCCAGCGTTGTGTTGTAAAGTGAAGGGATTTAATTTAACGAGCACATTATTCACTCACCATCAAACTTCCATCTTCAATGGACCATGTAGTGATTTTAAAAGGCAAATGATCCTTCTACAGAGTTCAATGGTTTGGAAATAGTGCTGTAAATATCAATAGAAGATTAACCAAA
>JAGFPH010003579.1:94830-114614 GCA_018207615.1 Philaenus spumarius | reverse complement strand
TTAGAGAAATCGTGATTTAGTAACACTGACCCCCCAAACCACCCTAAGATTTGAATTTTTTAAAAATAATTTTTAAGCACCTACGGTCCTAGAGGAAGCTACATACCAAATTTAATTCCAATCCGTTCAGTAGTTTTAGAGAAATTGTGATTTAGTAAATTTGACCCCCCCAAACCCCTCTAAAATTTCGAATTTTTTGAAACCCTTTTTTATAGAGCACCTATGGCCCTAGAGGAAGCTACATACCGAATTTCATTCCAATTCGTTCAGTAGTTTTTGAGAAATCGTAATCAGTGAGTAAGTGGATTTGGCTTTTATATATATGGATAAGGTTTTTACAGATATATTTTTTTTGTAGCAGTTTTTTCTTTTTATCTATTTGAAGGGAAGAAAAGTTTCAGGGTTCGGATGATCCAATTTGTGAGTGTGTTAGATATCATATGCGCGCCCAGCCCGTTAGAGGAAGAAAAGGGTTAGCACAAGAAGGAGGTAGAGCCTAAACAAATTTTCTATTTACTCTATTTACATTTAATAGGTTGAAATGGAGTAACTAACCTAAAACATCATACGTATAACTCCCATGAGAATAAACACCTGAAATTGTACACAATATTATGAAAACTGTGATACCAACCTTAAAAATATAAACTAATTATTTTACTTCTCTTGAAGCTAGAAAGTTGAAATTTGGAACATGCATTTAGTAAATGTTAGTTATAAAACGTAAACAAATTGAATTTGGTTGCTTCTATCTAAAGCGTTAAAATGATGTATGCACCCGTATAAAATAAACTTCACTAACTTCCACTATGCCAACGAGAGCTGACATTTGTTACAGATTTATCTTAGGTGATATACAAGAAATAAAACCCGTTTGAATTTCGATTGCTATTGGGTGTTTGTTGTCTAAGGGGTGAAATGGGATAACAGACCTTAAAAATAAATAATAATTCGTACACTTGCAATGAAACTATTTTAAATTTAAGAAAATTTCAGTTGTTTGCATCTAAAAAGTAAAATGTTTTTCGTAGCCAATACATTAGGTGAAATGTACTCAAAGAAGTTACATGCACCTCAAAACCTGCAGACATTTATCAAGTCTTAACTGGAAAACATAATTTAATTTGAACGAATACAGTATGCATTTATGGGCCAGGAAACTTGGATCTGCAATTTTTTGGATTGTATGTAATGGTAAAGTCCTTTATTTGCACGATATTTCTTTTACTATTTTTTTTTTTAATTCTGCTAGTGAAGACACAGTTACGAGTTAGTTTGTATTGTATAGTACAATTTTGCAATAACATATCCTACAAGTGGTCACCTTAAGGGTCGGCTCTAGTAAAACAGAAAGCAACCTGCGACTCCAGCGTAGCGGCGGTAGGTTACGCGGACATTGCTCATCCTAAATCCATTTAAAACCCGAAATTATTCAAATAGCGTTTTCAAAAAAATACCAAACTCTTGGGGACAAAATTCTTCATCCGAATGGCTTGATCATTTTTCGCTATAATTAATAGTTACATCGTAAAAAAATATTTAAAGTCACCCTATAGCGGCGGTAGGTTACACGGACATTGCTCAGCCTAAATCCATTTAAAACCCGCAATTGTTTAAATAGTGTTTTCAAAAAAATACCAAACTCTTGGGGACGAAATTCTTCATGCAAATGGCTTGGTACTTTTTCGCTATAACTAATAGTGACAACATAAAAAATTATTAAAAATTAATTTTTTAAATTGTTAATAAATATTAAACAAAACGTTTTTCTTAATTTTGGAAAAGCCATTTGCATGCGTATTGGCCATAGCTTTAAAATGACATATCGTTCATAATTATCCGATCAAAAATAAAGGAAAAATATGGATTTTAATTTAACATTGGTCTTATGGAGTGTCAACCAACATGGCCGACAGCTAGAGCCGACCCTTAATTAAACTTTAAACACACACGGTTGCGACAAGGACATAGATATTTATTTTACAATAATGTGCAAACTATACAAGATCATGAAAAGACAGTAAGAGACGAATAAAGGAAATGCTATTGAAGAAAATTCTTAAAACTATTCTGAAAGTCAAAGTTATTTGAAATGAAAGGAATAAGTAATATCTTTGGAGATGTAAAACCTCATTACTTAGATCATTTTGTCTACTAATCTCCATTAAATATTAAATTAAGGTTATTTTCCTTCTAACTTTTAAGATTGTAAATTATTAGTAATTAGATTTATTAATGAGAAATTATAACGGAAAATTGGGTGCAACATGAAAGTAGGCCTACAAACTAAGAAATTCTACATAATTTCACTTTGTGTTAGCTATTTGATTTACATAAACTTTTATTGATAATTTGTATTATATACGTTCATGATATTATAATAATTTTATTTATTTTTTGCTAATAATCTTCATTAGGATGTTTTTAAAAAATAATAACGTTTTATTTATTTAATTAAATTTATATTCATTTTTATTTAATTGCAAATTTAAAAGTGCCGTTATCATCAAAGTGGGCATGCTTTAATGCGGTACAAAGGGCGTTAATGTGTTACGCAGCGCAAGTGTGGGGATACAAACAATACAAACTGGTAGAGAAGTTGTTACGTGTGTTTGTTAAACGACTGTTGCAACTGCCAGATAACACTCCAAATTATGTTTTGTACTTAGAGTTAGGTTTAGACAAATTATTTGCATTTACTTTTAGGGTGCATGAAAATTACGTGTTAAAAACATTAAATATGTCGGAAGAGAGGCTTCCAAACTTTTGAACAAAACAAGGTATAAAAAATAAAGTATTTTGGTATAAAGAATGGTTGCAGTTAGTTTCGATACTGGACTTTCAGGCGTAAACAAATTGAAGGGACAGTTATTTACTTTAGTCGAAGCGATGAGTAGGCAGAACAAACAGAATACTCTGTTTGCAGCTACGACCGGTCGTTATCATACTATTTATAGAAATCTAAATTTGGAACTTGGTGATAAGAAATATTTTCAAAATTATTATAGTACCACCACAGTTAAGTGGATTTTAAAATGCAGAGGAGAATTATTACACCTAAATTACAAACCATGGGTAGAGTTGATACATTATAAATGTTCTTTGTGTAACTTAACGGAAGTAGAAGACGTATTCCATTTTTGTAGCAAAGTGTCCAATTTTGAAAGGTGTTCGGCAGGGTTTTTTCAATAAACTTGAGCTGTCGTGAGAAGAATTTTACGATTGCCTAAATGTTTAGGATTGGGACCGATTGGCGAAGTATTGTCGAGCAGCCTGGAATTATAGGTGGGAGTTGATACAAGAGTTCAACTATTGAAGTGGTTCATTTGGAAAATATTCAGGTAGGACAATGGAAACGATTACTTTGGTAGATGTATAGATATGTACACAATTTATGTATGTATATATTATTTATATATATGTTTAGGGGTATTAAGTACATACTTGTTTAGGCCACTTCAGTTGTACGAATGTAATATAATGATGGCAAAGAGAATGATTACTTAGAGATATAGATATAAGAATATGTTATTTATTTATTTATGCATGTTTAGGTGTATTATGCATTTACTTGTTTGGGCCACCATCTGTGGCCAACAATTTTATTTAGTGATTAGTTGTAGCAGATGTTTGTTTGTTGATTAATGTTTTATTTGAGGTATGTTAGGTTTTCATATTAGCCCTCTCCGTTATTTGTGTGTGCGTGTGTATTGGCATGTATGGTCTCTAGAATTAATAATTATTGTATAAAATTATTATAAATTAATGCAAAAAATAAACCTAGTCAAAAATTAAGTATTGTGCTAAATGTAAAATGATGTATGTTAGATTTTCTGCTCTCTGTCATTTATATGTGTGGCTGTGAGAGTGTGTGTGTGTTGGCGGCATTTATAGTTCGTAGAGTTAATTACTATGTAAAATTATTATAAATTACTGTAATTTTATATGTTATCTACCTGGCCGACGGTCAAAATGACCAGTGCCATTAAATGCTTGTGTAACTGTTTGTATACTTTGGGAGATAAATGTAGCATTGTTATTATTATTAATATTCATTTTTATTTGAAAATTGTACATTATTTAGCACGTAATAAGTAAGTGGATGAGTAAAGGATTTTGACGTGCAAAGAACGCATTGAGCTCCCCAAGGTCATTTATATTGTTTGTTTGGGTATTACATTAGTTATAATGTTATTTTTTAAACTAAAGTTTTTAAGTAATACTGTAAATGCTTTTGTAATGTATACAAATTCAATGTGTATGAGTCAAATCCTGATGTTAAACTGTACATTAAGTCCTAATTATTCAGAGAGTGTAACCCATCACTGTTCCGGGTTGTATTTGCAGATTTAAATTTCACTTTGCGTAAAAGACAAGCTACAAAGACAAAACACGTCGTACTTTCTGCTTTTACTTGATTGGCTATTGCATATACACGTTTCCTTATTTCTGTAATGTATTGGGGGTGCATTGTTTACTCCGACGTAGTTTTATTCTTTATACTGTTTAGTCAAAGTCGGAATGTAGGGAATTTTTCCTTTTTATATTTTGGCATAATTAAACGTTATTCAGGTCTGAAATGTGTACATCAATATTCAGGTGCTGTGACTATCCTTGCTTTGAATACCAAAATGCTCACGTATCAAATACGTTGTCTAAGCAGCTGTAAACAAGAGCCTTTACACAGCATCTCCCCTTTAAATTTACGTCTTACGGTGAATATTTAACTTGATACTGTTGCGTCTTTGATTAACTCATAACCTCAAATTGGGTTTTTGTTTATATAACTGACTTTGAGAACATATAACTAGCTTTGGTCTAACAACGTAGGACCTGCTCACGTTCCCAGTGTGCCATCGGTTATTATTTTTAGAAAAACGTCGGAAAGCGTACAGGGAAAAGATAAGATGGCACATATATTAAAGTCAACGTTATGTGACTAAATCTGCATAAAAAAACTGCTTACCTTTAGTAGTACAACCTGGAATCTGAATTATTCATTACAGGTAAAGCACAAGAAAATTACGTTAATGGAATAATAAACAATCTGTTTATTAATCAGAAAATTATGTGCCCTTAAATAACAAAATTATACGCCCTTAGTAAATATAAAAGATACAAAGCTTTATTAAATTAACCCTCCCTTTTATGAATTTAAAACAAAAGAAAACCCACCCTTTATTGAAATTAAGTTATATTATGCAAATTACAAATAATCATAAATAAAAAAAAAATGCAAGACACAAGTCCTGTTGAGTGCACAATAGAATTTCTTAAAATAATTTACATAGATGTACATATTATACATGTATACTTTTAGGTTTAAAGAGTGTTGGCCAACTTAAATAGTAAACAAAATTAAAATAATACAAAAAAAAAATAAGTTTAAGGTTTTTGAGACGTCTCTCATATAATTAAAAAAAATATATAAATTTTGAAAAGAATCCCTTTGGGATTAAAAGTCAAAAATGCTATAGCTTCTCCTCCCTAGTATAAATTTAAATATTTAAAATTAAAGAAACTACTACTAGCTAGTTACAGGAAACATAGTTTTAAACACCAAGTGTCGCCATTTAAGATATCACACAGATGAGTTTTGAGTTTATAAGCCTGTTTAAATAGTATTGTACACCACTGTTTTTACCTTTAAATTAGATAAACATGACAATTATCGGTTTATTTTAAGCATAGTCGCTTAGCACTTAGCTTATAGTTTGAAATGTTGAAAAGACTGAAGTAGGTAGTTACATGGTGAAAGGAATGTTCCCAAACTTTTCTTAAACCCTCAGGTTACACTTGGACCAGTTCATAAACTGGTAATTGAGAAGTCAAAGCATGGCTAGTAGATGTTTAGTTTGTAGGTGAACTTTAAAAAAAAAACTTAAACAGAAATAGGACGACATGAATGTTTGAGATGTTGAAGGTTTACTGCACAGAACGGAAGTCTTTACTTTAGCGAGAAAATGTGCCACGAGGCAGTTTTCCAGAACGTTCTTTGAAAGAATATGATAGAGATCAGCTGTTCGCCAAATCAGCTGTTTTGTCATATAATGCTGGTTTTACAGTTTGGGAATTTGCAGGCACTGTGAGGTGCTGCCACCTGGTGGCGTTAAGAAGAACTACGTGGCTAAAAGCAGAAACGTTGTTTCACCAGTTTCCATCACACGTGCAAATGCTACTAAAACGGTTAAAAAGAGCTGGCGGATCTGAATTGAATCATACAACTTTAAAAAAATGTGCGGTGCAAAAATGTTAAAACCTAAAGCTACTTATTTGGTGTATCAAATATACATTTTCACCACCCAATTTAATAAAAAACCTTCAGCTTTGTTTTTTGTTTAAAAAAAATTTTATCATAAGTGCAATAATTCGTGTTTGAATTATGTGTATGTGTGTGTTTGAGTTTCCTTATGACGTGCTCACATGTGAGTAAATCATTTTATAAATACCTGTGGATGGGAACGTGTTCCTGAAACGCGCGTAGTCCTATACTACCCCAAAAAAGTTGCAAGACGGAAACAAGGTATATATAAATATAATAATATTATGAATATACTATATTTAGTTGTTAAACTCTTGCAACTGGAGACATAAAAACGAATTAATTATGTACTAGTTTATGTAAATTTATTTCTTCATGTTACGGATTATATTTTTTATGAAACTACACACCTTGTAGCTTGACTTTAATTTAATTTTACCTTCATATTTTCCCTTTAGTTATCACTCCCCGAACATATTTAAATCCCCCCACTAATTACTTTGTATTAACTAGTTACAAACCTCTTTAATTACAATGTTTCTAGTTACTTCTATATTATTAACAGCTTATATTACAAAAGCTTCTAATTTGAAAACTACTCCAATTTTTGTTTATTTATAACAAAAGAGATTTTCTTTTTAACACAACTTAAATACAATATTAATTTATATATTAAAGTTTATATTACAATTTGTTAAAGTTTGCTAGCTCCATAATTTTTTATTATCAGCGACATTTACATTAAAGTTTGCCGGAAATCATAATACATTATACATTATTAGCTGGATCTGCCGGTAACCTGCTCATATTCCATATCATGTAATCTGGACTTGTATTGTTTTAAACATATATACAACGTGTATATTGCGACAGTCGCAACTCAAATTGTAGTTTACATACAATTACGCTCAAGTTTATTTGCCCATGTTTGTTGAGCCATAATCTACGATAAACCATAATCTATTATTTCAGAAACCCGTTAAGTGCACCTTTTTAAATTTTTAGAAAACGAAGAAAATTTTTTATCTGTTGCATTAATGTTTAAAAAAAAATCAGAGTTGTACTTAACACATTTAAAAAAAAAAAATGTTTGAATTTGATATGCTGTATATATTTTTTATTGTTTAAAAAAATATTAAACATTTTTCACTTGACGGGTTTTTGCAGTAAATATTTTTCATGGATACTTTTTAACAATATTTATTTTTGTAAGTGTAAGTAGGATGTTCAATAACAAAAACACAGTAACATAAACTGAAATTTATTATTATAAAAATAATAAAACATTATAAAATCAGTTTTGAGTATTTTTTTCACGTACCTACAATATAAAATGTTTTTGTAAAAATTATTTTACTTTTATTATTTTTAACTAAGAGTCAACTTCATGATTATTTTAGCAAATTTCCATATTAAAAATGAGTTATTGCAGTGGCCGTTATGGTAAGACCCAAGGTCGGGAGTAGCAAATGAGCATCGATCATGGTCCATAGAACACGTTTTGGGGTGTCATGAAAAATCATATATATATATGTGTTCGCACTCTAGCGGCCGCATTTTAAATCCGATTTGGTCCAAATTTGGTCCACATTTTGGTTGACTGTGTCGCTCGAACGAGTTCGTTAGCAAAAAAATCCAACAATCGGAAGCACGTTTTTTGACAGGAAGTAAACATTTTTTCCTACGAGAATAAATGTGTTTTACAGTTTTTTCTACATACGTAAATGTAGATTGTTATTCTGCACATTTAGGTTTTTTACGCGACCTTATAGCTCACTTGGTTCCCCCAAAATCGATCAAAACGTAAAATACCATAAAAGTATTTATGGTATCCAAAGCCACGTGGGGATTTTACCTTCTCATCCGAGGACGACGGGCGAGTTTTTACGCTGCAAGCGAATCGAAGCTCATAATGGGGATTTTACCCAACGGATGAGTTTGTACTCAGTTCATAACCCGAGGCATAACAAGATCGAGGTGCAAACTCGCGAGTGTAACAAAGCTGGAGGATTAGGCGCAACCAATTCTACTAATATATTTCGTACAAAGAGGCAGCGATTCAGCACCATCGTGAGTAGACCTATTTCCCAAATTGTTGGTTGAAACCCTAAAAAATACGCCTTAAATAAATTTAATTTTGGAAATTTGCTCAACTCACGTCAGCGGTTTAGCTGCGGGGTCGAATTATTTTCATTATTAAACAGAGTTCTAATGGACACTGTAAAGTTTAATGATGATTAAACTACGGATTACTATGATTACTCTGTCTACTCATCTTCGTACGTCCTTTCAACATTACACTGCACTTCTGCATTAGGCCACTGGAGGCTGTTGTCATAGAATGCTTTATACCCTGTGGAATATTTGGTGAGCTTTTCCAAGCCGTTAATTTTCAGCGCGTTAACTGGTACTTTGCCAGACGGGTTTGCAGGCATTGGGAGTTCAGGAACACCATCATACTTTTTCAAGGTAAACGTTGAAGTTATAATCCCGTCAATAAAATGCCTAACCACAACGTTTCCTTGACGAGCTTTGTTGTACTGGAATTTCTTATAGGTTGAGACTTTAAAAGGATTTTTTTTCTTTGGGAACACCTATTCCCTGTGTTTCATCTGCGTTTACAGTATTTTTATAATAAAGGGGCCACCACGCATTGAAAATGTAGATCATGTCACTGGTTACTTTGTCGACAGTAAACCGTCCTGTTTTACTTGATTTGATAATCATTTCCTTATACTGTTCTGGAATGTAAACTCTGTTCAATTTTCTCACAAGACGTTTTATACGAAATCCCGGTAACAGGGTAGAAAAAAGTGTCACCTGACTGGAAAGTAATGAGCGACAGACTGAAAAATTCCCCTGTGTTTGTTCATGAAAAAAACGCACGACACAGTAGCTTTTATTTTGGCATGACTGACCATCACTGAAGAGAACAATGTGTATCACTCCAGCAGGAACATTACTTTGTAAATAGTGCAGCAGCATAGAGCACACCCCCTCTGGTGATTTGTTGGCCTCACCTTCATGATAAGTATACATGCTGGCTATATTTGCCTTCATATCGTGAACAAAATAAACGGTATCAGTTAACTGACACAAACTTTCTCCCAACTTACTGTAGTCAAAATAATATTGTTTTTAATCATTTTATTTACTATTTTTTAGAACAAAACAAAAAATAATATTCTACCTACGTCAATCGTTTAAAAAAGTTATTGTCCCATGCGGGATTCGATCGCGCGACCTTTGAATTACTGGCCGTGTTCGCTACCGTGGTGCTACCCCGTGCGGCCGCTGCCGCGATGCTAGGTTGACAACACAAACTTGTTTATTTTAAAACATTTCCCCATAATTATAAAACGCCGAAGTTTTGATAAAAGCGGGTGGTGTCATTTTGTTTGGCATCTTAAGCACTATAAATACTGAAAATTTGATCAAAATCGTTAGAGCCGTTTTTGAGAAATTTGCATTTTTGTCGTTTTTTATGGGTTTTTAGGGGTAAATTACCCTTAAAAATTAAAAATTCCAAAAAATGAAAACACACCTGGAGATATTAGGGTTTAGTACCTACATACCAAATTTCATGAAAATCGGACCAATAGTGTCCTCTCTGGTCGTGTATACATACAGACAGACTGACAGACAGACACCCCTCAAAAAAACACTTTTTTGGGTTCAGGGAGCACCAAAACAAAAAATTCCACTAAAAATATTTTTGGGTTCAAGGAGCACCAACACAGATAATTGCACTAAACAATTATTATAGTGTTCTGGGAGCACCAAAACAGATAATTCAACTGAAAATTCAAATTCGAACATTTTTATGAAAACAATACTTTCTCCATATACTACGTATAGGGTGGAGAAAGTAAAAGACATTAAGCCAGATCTGACGCATGTAAAAAAACCTCTTGCACTGGAATATTTGGTAGTGGAAGGTTTTGCATGAAGTCAAAACATAGTACTACTGTATCTTCATCCTTGTATTTAGTCATGTCTTGATGTTTCGTATAAAATTTCTTGACTCTGCGCGGGTGAACTATTTGCTCAGCTGCTACGCTGCGTTTAATGTTGTCGCTTAGACGTTGGTCTCTTAGTTTGGATTTGAAAAGCTCACACTGGCTGCAAACATCAACCTGCTTCCGTCCAAATGATAAATTAAAGTTTTCTTTAAAATACCTGCAATAAAAAGTATATTTGACTTTATCTTTTAATTCAGGATGTTCGATTTGGAACATTTCTGACATTGTTGCAATACTGAGTGTTGCATCTAAGTATTGTTTCTTCCTGGTCCCATAGTGTGTTCCTCTGACCTCGAATCGAGAAATGCGGTTATGGATAGTAACACAAATATCACATTTCAGGGCATTTCCGCTGCGATTGTCGCCTCTCGTGTCAACAGGTGTTTTATTTTGAAGTAATAGGCTAGTCAGGCTTGCAACTCTATCACGAGAAACTCCGTGTATTTTCATGAATACATTTTTGCAAACTGAACGAAATTCTCCATTGAATTTAACACTGTACTGAAAAGAAGTATTTCTAGATTGTGAGGTTTGATGTTCACTTGTACCATCAGAGCAATTTTGTAACTTTTTTCGTTCTACGGTTAATTTCTTTAGCCTCAACCAAAGTTTGCAAATATAAATCCCGTTCGTTTTTAGAACCGATCGAGTAGAAAGTTTTCCAGATCTGCATTTTTGTGTCATTATCAATAGATAAACTGCATTCTCGTGAGCATTTACAAACAATCTCATCAGAAATACATTTTTATAAAACAATGTTACATTTATAGTTCGTGTATCCTTCACATTTCACTGTGGATTTTCGTATAACATTACGTTTATAATTATCTTCCATTGACAATACCTCGTTTCCATTTTAGGCTGAGGTTTATCCTCAGAACTTCCACTATACATTTGATAAATAAAACTATAGTAAAACACAATGTAAAACTACGAAACTTTCAACTTACTATAAACAAAACAGTTACGTCTATAACCTCAAATCAACTGTATGATGCAGAAAACAAACACATTAAAACAGGTGATGCAACAGGACAAGCAATAACAACCAGTGTTACCACAAGACGAACATGAAATTTACCGCAGAAACACAAGTGACGCCACTTGACGTGTTTCTGCACTAAACTCAATATTCAATGTTAGAAAAATCCCAATTGGAGACATGGTAGTTGACGGGTTTATGCATAAAACGATTCAATCTATTATGACATAAACAAAAATGTCAAATTATTTCCTATAAGGATGTAATAGTTATTTACGTACCTTAAGCTGTAAGAGCGCTAATTACAAGCCGAGGGCGAAGTTTGAGGGCACGAGTGCGTTAAAGCCCAAGGCTGTCATGGCGCTTACAGCTTTAGGTACGTACACAACTTTACCACCCCCCCCCCCCTAAGTCAGCACCCCCCTCTTACAACGAGGCATATAAATAACAATGAGACATTACAACTAAATACACATTTATTATTTTATGAAATGGCAAATATTACAACAAATTACACGAATTTACTTGCTATATATGTTGAAAACACAGTTAGAACAGTTTGCAAAGTATACTCCTGAAGAGTTTGGTGCCATTTCTGTTACAACCTCGATGTTTGTTGTTGTGTTTTTCAAACTTGTAGGCTCTTTCACGGTTTGGTTTTGTTGTCGTTCTTTTAAAATCTGTTCAGCTACAGATGTTTATGTTGCTCAGTTATGGCAAAATTGATTGTTTCAAATTAAACAGCTGACGCTGACTACTAGCGCTCTTGCGACCACTTCTCGAACTAGTAGCGGGTTGTAATGAAATAACATGCATTATTACATATCATGGAGCTTCTATTACATATCATGCAGCTTGTAAACAAGAACTTTACACGCCGCTCGGGATAGGGACGTTTAACATGGGGTGGGCGGTAAAATGTATTTAAAGTATGTTAGCCCAAATCCTACTTTTCCAGAACAGTTCATATACATGCCAATCTATTACAGCTTTCTTACTATAAGCTATTCATCTTGTCGCAAGGAAATCAGTAAGGTACAACAAAGTGAACGAAGCGATTTGGTATTTGTAATTGTTACTGATATACCATTTGGCATTTTGTATGATATTACACACAGTTAAATTTATAAATGAAACAACTGTGACTTAATGTAATACACACTAAACATATAAATTAAAAGGACGTGTATATATTATCACCGAGTACAAAATAAAAGACCGAAGTTTAACTATGAATTTAACCCTTAAACGTATTATTTAAAGATCAACGTTTGTGGCAAAAGGGTGGAAGTAAAGCAAACGGTTGTTGCCCTCTTTAAAGCTGACAGGATATGACTAGTTATCTGTTATCGTCTTTCGATTGTTTTGCAACAACTCACTACAATATTTAAGTAAAATTCCCAATGGACGAACAGAGCTCGCCACATCACAGTTAGAATAGACATACATTGACGTTCTTGTTCGTCATAATGCGCCTAAGGTGGAATCATGTTTTTAGTCTGTTTTTGTACTTTCCCAAGTGTATTTTGTGAGTTATAGAATAGAAGGTATAGGGCCTATTTTGATTACAATTTGCAAATACTGTACAAGTTCTTGGATCTATAACATAGGTTTTACTTACGCTATTATTAAATGGTAACCTACAAAGCTTCTTAGACTTGTGCGACAAGCTAGTGTAACTCAGTTGTTGAAATGCATTCTTAGAGAAAAGTACAAAAGTGAAAGAATTCAGTTTATCAATACGCGTGCTTAAACAGCGACAAGTTATCGACAAGTTGGTTATTTTTGTCACGTCGTCTAGATTTTCTATTTTACTCGTTGCTTCAATATTCCCTTATACAATGAAAATAGCGAGGAATATTTGTAGAAGAATTTTTGTACATAGTTGAACAAGAGGCTTCGCTCGCAAACACCTGGGAAGATCCGAAACATGTGTTGCTAAGCTTTAGATCCGAACAGCTGTTACATCTCTAATATAATTTTAGAATATTATTTGAGGCAGTCGCAGAATGTATTTCGTATCTTATTTTAAATACAAATGTATTTGTATTGGGAATTTTTACGCTTTAAAATGAAATTTTGCCAAATCCTTTCTCAGTATGCGTCCATGACCCCAAAGTAGTTTTTGCTCTAAGTTGATTCAATGTCAGTCAGTCATTCAGTCATTACAAATCCGCTTATATATATATATATATAGACTAGCTGAATACCCGTGCTTCGCTAAGGGGAATTTTTTGCATCACTATGTTACATAATTGTAATATTTCTCCCTCATTTTCTTTCATCTTTTATTTTACGAAAGTGAATTAGTGTATTACATGTATTTTCAATTAGTTTGGTATGTTTTGTTCATTGGCTGCCCTTCAATCGTCTTCGTCAATGTATGCTGAATAATTTTAATAAGTAGATGGTGATAAGAAAGGGTTTCAAACAATTCGAAATCAATTTGGGCGTCAATTTCGGTTTTGGTGGTCAAAGTAACTAAATCACGATTTCTCCAAAACCACTGAACGGATTGCAACGAAATTTGGTATGTAGCTTCCTCTAGGGCCGTAGGTGCTGATAAGAAAGGTTTTTTTTAAATAATTAGAAATTTTAGGCGGGGTTTGGGGGTCAAAGTTATTAAATCACGATTTCTCTAAAACTACTGAACGGATTGGAATGAAATTTGTTATGTAGCTTCCTCTAGGGCCGTAGGTGCTGATAAGAAAGGGTTAAAAAATATTCGAAATCTTAGGGGTGGGGGGGTTTGGGATGGGGGGGTCAAAGTTCCTTAAAAAAACCACCGAACTGATTGGAATGAAATTTAGTATGTAGCTTCCTCTAGGGTCCTAGGTACTTGCTAAGAAAGGGTTACAAAAATTAGAAATTTTAGAGGAGGTTTGGGGGGGGGGTTCAAAGTTACAAAAAATCCCCATAAAAAATACATAGTGTAATATATTTATTGATATAATATATTTTTTGTTAATATACATTTAACTTTGATTTGTTTATCCGAGCAAAGCCGGATCGGGCCAGATAGTTTAAATATATAAATTTGTTGTATTTTAAAATTGGACTTGTTTTTATAAGAAATGTTTTGGTGCAATAAACGATTTATTCTAATATAATATGTTCTGCTCTAAACTCGAGTAAACTATAGGCATATCTTTAGTTGCAGACTGAATGTTCAACATTTTAATTAAGATTTAAGCCTAAAGATAACAGGTGATGATAACACTATTTGTTGTTTTTCCTTCAATAAGGAACTAACTAAATAAAAGAAAATTTTAATTCCCTTTATAATAAACATTAAATGTAAGATTTCTATACAACGATTTCTGTTAGAAATGTTTTCCTACTACAATGTTTTTATTTATAATTAATGCTAATAAAACATTTACTAAAAGAAGTGATTATAAAAAGTAAAACAAAACCAAGATTCCACTTTCTGATTGTTGTTATATTAAAGATAATGAGGCGTTATCCTACAGTCTTTGTGTTAGGCCCTAATATCATTCTTAGGGTTACCTCATTCAAGGTGTAACACAATAAACAACTGAAGTATATGTTTGCCTTGCGTGCCAAGGATTCTGTACTTCCACCTGTAATTATACACATTCTACTATTAATGTACCAATCTATCCATCTAAATAAATTATGGATTGATGGTGGGGACACAGTATTACAGTACATAGCACACATCATAAAATTCTAAAATACTTCAGTATCATAAAAGAAATATTTTTGAGTTACAAAACTTTACTCTCACCTCACGTCCCAAAAAAGTAATAGTAAGTTTTAATGAATTTTGAGCATTAAAATACATTTGTCATGCAAGTTAGCATTTGTTAAAACTATGCCATATTTCAGCTTGATATATATATTTTTATATTCTCAAAACCTTACATAAAGCTTAAGAATACAACAAATTTTAATTGTCTTATTATGTAATCAAATGATATGATAAACAATATTTAAGTTTAATTTTTATAACTTTATTTAAATTCAAAAAGAAGAAGTGTAGCCACGATAGCCGTGGTTGTTAAGGCGTGAAAGCTTTATCAATCGTCGTGGCAACCATCAATGGAAAAGTTCCGGGTTCAATTCCCATTCACCCCGAATAATTTTCTAAATGGTTTCTTAACAGACGTCATTGGCTGTGGTTTGGATTCCACGTAAAACTGTAGGTCCCGTCTTCATTAGCCTTAAAGCGCAAAACAGCAGGACGTAAAAAAAGGAAAAAAAAAGAAGAATAGGAAACCAATTCGAAAAGCAGAAACCAAAAAAGCTAAACTTTGAGAAAAAATAAGATCGTCTAAGAACTAAAGGTATAGTATATCGCATTGGCTGGTTAGAAGATACCATTTACCTACATACATAAAAAACTACGGCATTGAAATAGAACTGCTGACAAAAATCTATTGAAACTGAAACAACAACAAAAGTATCCCTTCACAATAAACAAGAATACATTAATTTTGAAGTTAAAAAGGCTGAAGAGAGACATTTGTATTAAAATTTAACATAGGCCTACTTTATTGCTTTCTTCCTCTCTGTTCAGCACATACATTTTTTGTAGAACGCGGACTGTCTGGCAATGGGAACAAATTTAACCAAACATATTTGTACACCCACGTGCTCACACCCTCACTTATACAAACATGCATACCCCACCCACCTTCATACATATTCATACTCCCATACATTTACTCCCATTACATTTACATCAACACCTACGAGTACTTACATAAGTACATATCGCTGTTCCCTATCTCCTACAATTGCAAAATAATATTAAATAACTTAACCATAACCAAAATCTCACTTATTTTAAAAGTATTTTTGTATCCAGAAACAAACCAAAATGATTTATTCCTTATAACTGATATTTTCTTTATCCGTTTCTGAGAAATTCGACTATCACATATTTAAATGAATGATTCTATAAGAGTTGTGATTTGTATAATCCATGGAAAATATTGCAAATATATTTTACGTTTGTATTTCAGATAATTAAAGCACATTCTATTAAAAGTACTATTAAAAAAAAAAATAAATAAATAAATGTATTGCAAAATTTCATTAAGCAATAACTTTCCCATATTAAACCTCTTAAAATCCACAGATAAAAATAAAATACCAAAGTAGTAAAGTGGTTTAATATCTGATAGAGTAGTAAATTTAGTTGGCTATTTACAAATTGTATTTTTCAGTCTTGTTGTTAGATACTATTTTTGTAATTTATGCCATACAAATTTAAATTTATTTGCTTGTATACTAGTGGAGGCCTCCTGTTTTGCTTGATGGTTTAGTTTATTCTCTGCTTTTGTAGGTGTTTTTTTATTTATGGGATGTTTCTTTTCGTAAATGAAATAGGTTCCTTCAGATCACTTGGTAATTTGATGTTTGTCAGGACAATTTCCGCTCCCTAATTTGACAGCAGCATGTACCAGCGGGAAAGTATTTTCTTTGTTCTAATCTATACTACGTAAAGTTGCAGGTGTCTTGATTATTTTGTACTATTTTGTGTTTTGTTTGTTTTTAAAATAAAAAATATTACTTCTTGAGATTTTTTCATTTGAAGGTAATTTTGCACGCTTTGAAATCAACAGTGACCCGGAATGCACGTGTCTTTTGACGGACGCGATCTGTACTGCATCCCTAATTTAGAAAAAAAAAGACAATTAGACGAAAAGTTGCACTACTTGGGAGACGCTTAGTAAGAATAATTTTTATGATGTATCTTGGACAATTGAAACAAACAAAAACTTCTTTTTAGTTTTACATAATTTACGAAGACGTATGTCAATAATAGTATGCAACATATATAGGCTCAGGGGTGCCCATCCCCCCAAGTTTAATGTGTCAGCCCCTCCACAATTTGTAATACCCCCCCCTTAAAAGTTACTTTAAATAAAAACAATATGCCATTGAAACAGGCTTTTATTACCGTACAAATAGAATAAAATAAAGCTAAAAGTAGAACAATTGCTGGTACCTACATTTTTCTATTTGAAACTGAAAATAATGAATTTATTACCAACCAGAAAAAACACATAAAAACAAATGACTATCTTGGAAATTGACTAAATACAATTTTCGAGTAGTTGTGATCAATGAACAAACAACTAACTAGTTATACAAACAAATTTTGAGTCCAGTCTTTCTGAAATGGTGCTTAGTAATTCCCTGTAGGGTACAAACAAGAGATAAAGATTAAAGAATAAATTTATTTAATGGTTAAGTACCACAAGGTATACTATTTACAATATTTACACACAAAACTAGATAACCATTACTACTAACTTAACAATGACAATACTATACTGACCTAAAGATTTTACAAAATATATTTTTTAAAGTGCATAATAATTACAGTTTTCCAGTAATAGTTGTGAATAATGAACAAAACAACTAACTAGTTATACAAAAATATTGACTGGGCTTTGACCAGTGTACCGCGCTGGGCGCAGAGTTTGATGTTATCAAAATGGCGGCCGGCCATGAGTCACCCTAGTCCCGAGCGTCGGCGGCCGTTCAGTGTTCATTCACCCGCCTTCGCACTGACTCTGCGACACTTATTATGCACATTTTTTAAGTTTGTCTTTATTTAAAAAAAGAATCACCTTCTTATTTATTTTCAGGAATCACTTGACAAAGTAGTCACTTTCTTAGACCAGTAGACTTTTATTTATTAAGTAACAGAAACACATCGATATAGTTATAGATTTGTATTTGTACTTGTTATATACTTTGTAATTCGTTGTTATGCGTTACATTTTCCTACAATAAAGAGGCTTTATTTATTCACTTCCATACAGTATAAAGAGGTAATACTAATACACTTAATAATTGTCATGATATATAGTTTGCTAAGCCATGTTGATGTTGTCATTGTTTATTACATACTTAGTTTTTCGTTAGTATGCGTTACTTTTTTAAACTATGAAGAGGTACCGTATTACTTATTGATTTCTATAAAGTATAATAACGTAATGTTAATACACTTAAATATCATTGTATACAGTTTGCCAAGCCATGTTGATTATATGATAGACAATGTTCATATTTAAAATAAATCATTAGTATCATACAACACTCTAAATCATTTTACCTTTAATCTTTGGGTGGTTAATGAAAATCAATTTTTTTTTACTAACGGGGAAAAACAGCTAAAATTTATTACTAAAGCTATATAAGTAACTAACAAAACCTTAGAGACAATAAATCGTGTGCCAGTACGGCTATAACGAGACGGTCGGTGCGCTGTGGGAATTGAGCGAGATTCTGGCGCGCCCTTAACCATATCTTTAACCTTCTGTAAAAACTAAACTACTTGAGCTAATTTATTGAAAAAACATGTTTGATAAAATTTAACTTATTGGCTCAAACTTTTACTCTTACACCTCGTTTCTGACCAAAAAACTAAAAAGTTCCTCACAGAACAACTTTTCCTGTCACAATTTAAAGTTCCATATTAAGTCCTAGCTTTGGTTATTTATTTTTATACCTTTAAAGATTTTTATAATTCGTAATTTTATACCACTATCATCCGACACTAATATTCTGTCAGTGTGTAAATATTCAAAGAGATCAGTGTGTTGTAAGTGTTCAAAACAACAGTGTATTTAAAACACGCGCATTACAATTTTAGAGTCACTCCGAGCCGTTTCGGCTTTCTAGACGTTCCCGAGATGACGGAGTTAGGCACAAAACTGAACACTCTTACAGGTATAGGCAATGTCCAGTCTATTTTATTCTATGGTCGATGATACAGGTGAATGTTAAGTAGTGAATGCGCTTTTACTCTCCACTTACAAACTATACATTCTAATTTGATGTACTCTGCTTCTGATTTGTATGATTCCTCAACATTTTTCGAACCTCCCCCTAGAATCCCAATGACGCAGTTTGCGTCATGACCTTCCCCTCCCCTGTGGGCACCCCTGTATAGGCTAACAACGCGTGGCAAAAGACAATTGTTATAAATGTATATCTAATGTACAGCTATGAATTGCTGTTCCAAAACAGCGAATACTTTTAGTTTGTTGGGTTTTTAAAAAGTAGACAAAAATCTGGTAGGACTGAGAAGGAATGTAGGAATTTTATAGATTACGTCACTTTGAAAGACAAGATGGATCTTCTTTCCAATCTTAACTTTAGGAAATTAAATATCTGAGTTCTTTGTCCAATCCGGTGAGGGGCTTTTCGCTGAAACCGTTGAAGGGAACAGGCAATGACCCAAGGAAGTTGGGGGGGGGGGGGGGTTCATGCCCTCAAGGAATCAGGCAGGTTGAATAAGGAATACAAAATATGTATTCTCTTTTTGAATGGAACGTTGTTTATAAAGACTCAATGAGTGTAATTTAATTTTCAGTTTTGTTTAAGTTATATCACAACACCAGTATGCAATATTATTAAGCGTATTTCCAGTGTATCAAAATTCGATATACATGTGTAAACTCTTTCCACTCGAGTGTCGTTGCAGTCCCGCACCCTACTAATCCGCCCGAACTCGCTATGACAACGTTCTTTG
>JAGFPH010003579.1:52065-65004 GCA_018207615.1 Philaenus spumarius | reverse complement strand
AATATTTTTAACACCGGTTTTTCATTAAATGGTACTACATATTGTATCTGATTACGTAAAACAACGAGGTTAATCACTGATGATGCGCCGTCTAGCAGTGCAAACTAATGGTAAGAGCCGGCCGAACTTGGCCTAGTGTGCGGCGTTGCCAGATTTCGCTCGCCGCGGCCTTATACTAGAGAAGGCTATGGTTACATGCATCTTATATTTTCCATGGTAACATTTTCCTACTTTTGCAATAATTATAAATAACCACCTCCTATGCTACTCTTGGGAAGGTATAAAGTTTCAACTGGGAGAAAGTATGTGGCAGTTATCTGGTACCGTTTATTTTATATTCGAATAGTGTAAGCGTGTAATTGTACACTTCCAATGTTTAAATTATTGTGACTTTTAAATAATCAAATAATAAATTAAACTAAATTTTAATATTCCATAGAATTCACAATAAGCTCCTGATAACTTTGATATGCTTTTTTAAGACATATCCATTCCCCAAAATGGTCCTAATACACACTTTATTTAGAAATGTAGTTCACATAACCTTTGATTTAGTAAGGCTAAATAAATCCTTTTAAGTTCAAGCACTCTGTATATCCAAGTCAATAGATACTCCCTCCAACTCGGCAAACGTTAAGAAAAGCCGATCAGGAATGACAACGATTACTATAATTGACAGTGATCCCTCTCCTAAACAACGGAGGGAAACTTACGCTTGAGTAAACACTAGACAGGTATTACATGCATTCTCAAGGAACGGTTATTGAACCAATACCATCACGTTAGGCTCAACCATTCCAGTAAAGATAACCGTTATTGTAAATGACAAGGAGCCATTTTCCTAACAACTCAGACATTACTGTTGGTATCTCAGGAAATATATCACACTTGCTTGAACTTTAGTTAGACATTGTATACATTTGTAAGGAACGAGTTATTAACAAACTAAAAGAAGCTAATCTTATTTGAGAAAAGACAAACGTAAAGACCTTTTCACACCGGCGCGGCATACTGAGCGTCCTGGACGTTTGGGACGTCCGGTGCGCGCCTCTTTCACACCGCCCAGCAACATATAACTTGTCAGGTTTCATGTGAGCTGTCACCAGCGCGTGAGGGGAGGTACAAGGTTGTAGTTTGAGGCCGCGTGGGGACTGACAGAGACATTGTAGGGGAAACCGGAGCCTAACAACACACGAAACAGATCAAGACAGCCGCTTCCCCCACCACCTTACTGACGCCTAGACCCACTGCGCATCCAAACTCCACAGCTCACTTGAAACCTTTCCACTTATACCGAACGTCCACTTGTTCGCACATGAGGACAGGTGATCAGTCAAGTGCCACCTCTCACTCAGTGTAGTTGTTACCTGTGCAAAGATGTCTTTTCCGCCAGTTCCTTGGTGTGAGACCGGTTTTTCTGTTTCGTGGATGAACCAATCGAGTAGTGATATAGTGATGACGACTTAGTATTATTATATTCGTTAACGAAAAGAAGTAAACGGATAGATCCCATAAATAAAAAAAACGGAAGAGTTTTGGAGAATACCATCACTTGATGCATGATCTGGAGCTGGATGTAGATAGGTTCAGAACTTATTTTACATTAACTCCCGATTAGTTTGAAGTAGTATTGTTAAGTAATTCAAACAACAACGGTTCTTCACAATTATCTATGTTGTAAGCTAGATATGGCATCAGCTGGCACACAAGAAGATTTTGAAAAAGCATATAAAACATGCTGGAAACAATTGCATTATTACGGGACTCGTGATAGCGACGAAACAAGAAATGTCCGTAACTACTTCGTTGCCTATTTCAATTCTCTTGATGGAAGTGTGCTGTGGCAGTGGCATAAAGCTTAGCTAACGTAATGGTCAATAATAATATTCTGTGTTTCCTGTAGTATCCTGCACAAGGAGGCCATATTTTGTAACTTGACATTTAAATTATTAGGCCTAAATTATATAAATTACTAGCTGACCCAGCAATGTTTCTCTATTGCTTAATTTGAAACTTTGAAAGCCTGTAATTCGTATCCCTGAGGGCCGATGTAAATTATAATGGGATTCTGCTCATTGCTTGATTTACCTAACCTAAAATTATATTCATTTTTTGATCCAAATCAGTTGTTGATCAAAATCAGCTGTTGATCAAAATCAGCTGTTTTAAGCTTTTCATACGAACAGCTGTTTTTTGTGCCCCTGATAAAATCAAAAGAAATCTTTCTTCTTCTTCCTTAAGATTGACCTTCCATAAGATTAACATTGAAACTTTGAGGGCCACTGGGGCGTAGCTCTAATGTCCTAGGACTTCGGTAAATGGCCTAAAACCTTCCCAGGGTTAACCTGTGTTACTATGCAAAATTTCAAAGCAATCGGATGGACGGTTTTGTAACGCATAAAGGACAAACATACAGACAAACGTACATACATTGAATTTTATATATATAGATTAAAGAGCGTGTATTTTCTCGTTCTTAATACAATTCACTCAGTTCAATAAAATAAAATGTTCTTGTATTATTGTATTTTTTTACCACATTTTCCCTTTTATTAGCGAATTTCCATAGGAAAAATGAGCTATTGCAGTGGCCCTTATTTTGAGACCCAAGGACGGGAGTAGCAAATGAGCACCGATCATGGTCCCCAGAACAGGTTTTGGGGTGTCATTAAAATTCACATATATATATATGTGTGTGTTCGCAATCTAGCGGCCGCATTTTAAGTCCGATTTGGTCCAAATTTGGTACACGTGTCGGTTGTCTATGTCGCTCAGACGAGTTCGTTAACCAAAAAAATCCCCAACAACCGGAAGTACGTTTTTCGACCGGAAGTAACTATTTTTTTAGATTTTTACTACGAGAAGGAATTGTTGTTACAGTTTTTCTTAAAAATATAAATGTAGGATGTTATTCTGCATATTTTTTTTACGCGACCTTTTAGCTCGCTTGGTCCCCTCAAAATCGTCCAAAACGTAAAATACCATAAAAGCACCCGGTTTGAAGCCAAGTGGTGCAAACTCGCGAGGCCACTAGGAGGAAACAAATTCTACTAATATATTGCGTACACACAGACAGCTGTCCAACGCCTTCGTGAGTAGACCTATTTGCCAAATTGTTGGCTGAAACCCTAAAACATATGCATATAAACTTAATTTTGGAAATTTGCTTAACTCACTTTAGCGGTCCAGCTGCGTGGTCGAATTATTATTAGTGCACACTGTATTCATGTAACCCACACTGCCTATGCAATGCAGTATTATTACAGGTACTTTTTAGGTATTTGACATGTACATTTTATAGATTATTGTACCAATTATTATAATATATCAATTTAGATTTCTAAGAATAACATAACATGATTTCTATTTTAAATAATATTTGTTTTGCCTATGAAAGTTAATACGATTGTTATTCTTTTTTTTTAAATTGAGCCTTTAGCAAAACTAATATAAAATAAAGTCATTAATTAATTATAATATGATGACTTCCATAAAATAACATTATAAATATATTATCGTTGCTCTAATGTAATTACATGACAGTAAATGACAACTTACTATCTTTCTGAAGATTTGCAGCAATCTCCTCCCATGCTGCGTTCTTCATAACCTCGTCCTTGTATATTTCTAGGGTTGTGTCCCTGATTACAGGATGACCGCGAACTTCCTCCAACAACGCTTCCATGGTACGAACGCACAGAACACCTGCAACAACAAACACACTGCATATGACGCGGGGTTTTGCAGAAATGAGCGGGAGCACAGCACGTGGTTCTGAAGTGTTCATTGCGCATGCGCTAGGCCGTGGACGGGCTGGACGTTTGTGGAAATTCACTCGCCGAGCGAAAACCGGTGCTGACGCGCGGTGTGAACCGTCTCATTTGATAGCATGGGCAGCGATTTATTTTGACAAAAACGTAACAAACGTAAAGGACGTTCAGTACGCCGGTGTGAAAAGGCCTTAATTGTAAGTAACAGTGCAGATATCCCCGGCAAAACTCATTGGATGGTGCAAGTACACAATTATACTGGGTTTAACGTCAGTCAGACGTTTTATAAATTTTTAACGAACGACATATAAAAAAAACTCAAGAAGTTAAATTTATTTCAGAAAGGACAAATACAATTGTAAGTTAATTTAAATAATATAACAGTGGAAATATCCCCAGGAAAATTCAATTGATAACGGAAGTTGATTCGTATTAAAGAAATTTCGTGTATTGATTTGAAAACACAAAATGTCCGAATAATAAACGGTAATAATATTGAACATCAATCATTAACAAATAATAACTTCAAACAGGGAATAGTCAAATATTTAAAATAGTCAGTAATTAATTAACTATTTATTAGTAAGTAATCAAAATATACCACAATATATTCGTTATTCACTCAAAACATAGCAATATAATTTTAACGGGTACTGCAGTTAAATAGTTACAATAGCTGTTGATGTAATCACGGTAATAAAAACATTATATATTACACGTTCATTCGAAAATAATACATTAACAAAACATCTATACTAATATTATGAAGAGGTAAAGTTTGTTTTTTTTGTTTGTATGTAGGGGTTAATCTTTGGCACTACTGAACAGATTGAAAAAAATAGTTTTACTAATAAAAAGCTACACTATCCCTGAGTAACATAGGCTATAATTTATTTCGATAAAAACCTTTCTTTATTTCAATATTTGTAAATTTAGTCGAACAAATTCTTAGGTTAGACCTAGAATGATAAACCAACACATGTATTTACATTTATTACCATAGCAACCAATTGAATAAAATAACAGATAATATAGCTGTTTACTCCATTTTCATTAACAGCTGATTTCAAAATTTGAAGCAATTATTTTTGTATTTCTAGCTTTTAGGTTACGGTTTTAAAGTGTAGACCTGAGCCTTGCTGGTTCTTTTAACCATTATTATAACTGCTGTTATAAAATATAAGAAATAATTTAATTTGAACATTTAACATGATTGCAGGCGTCTCCCCTAGTTGTTAATAAAAATGTGATACTTGTTCGTAGACACTCTAAAAATAAAACCTATAACACGAGAGTTGGGATTTAATAGTGTCACTCAGACAAGTAGGCAATTCATCGCTAGTTTTAAAGCTATTCTGTAAAAGTATTACTTTGGGTGTTTCAGAACTCTACCGATACTTTAAAGTATAGCTGCTGGGACAAGATAAAGTTGTTAATAATGTGTCCGAAACGGCCTAGTTTTTACGACTGCAATTATTGAAATCTTTCGCTTTAAAATTTCTATCTCAAAAACTTATCGATATACGTTTAAATTTTGCATAAAGTTTAGTTTAAAACGTAAACTAAAAACCAAACACATACCCAAACGTATATCAAATAAATACATTTTTTCCGAACACCCAACTAAAATAGCTAACAAATTAGTTTTTAAATTGTTTCCTTTAGGTCCAAAAACCACCCACCCTCGTTCACCGTGCTGTACAGAGCGCCCATGCCATGCTATCCGTACGACAGTCTCAGCGATAGTAGCCAACTAAAAAACATCAACTCCCATGCAAAGCTCGGTCAGTTGACGCAACCCGCATGACAATAAACGTGATGTTCCCTGCAATGGTAGTAGCACGTCTATTCTCCCGTAAGACCTGTACTGCACGGTGGACGTGAGTGTAGTTACAGAAAAAAAAAAAAAAAAAAAAAAAAACTGAATACGTCTTTTCGACACAAATCTAAAACACACAAGATTAAATATAATTTACGTTAGCGAGGCGTTACCAACTCGCTAGCGCTTTTTTAACAAGAATATATTTAACTAAAAAACTTAAATAAGGACAGTTATAGTTTATTTGATTGTTGTTATAGTTATAGTTTGATTATTGTTGCTCGTGCACCTGAAGATGGCAATATTGTCGTTGAAATGCGTTTTAGTAAATAAACGTATTAGTTGGAACATTCTGTGTTTGAATTTAATACCAAAATCCCAAATGTTATTCCGTTTGTTAATTTATGCAATTAGTATATACTTTTCTAAAACATTGAAATTGTTAAATTATTTTGGTCTTTAAAATTGTGAAAAGCTGTGTACAAATATTAATCCAATTATTGTTCGTTTTAGGTATCTTGATTGTTTTCATGTTTTTATACACAACTGGTTGCTACGGTAATAAATATAACACTTGTAAAGTTTTTCTACAAAAATCTAGTTTATCTTCTCATCAATACCTTCGTTTTAAGAGCACTCATCGTATATGCCGAACTTGTAGATCTCCAGTTTCAGTCACAAATGGATAACAATATTTAAAATTAACAGATACATATACCATCTTAGCTTTTTGTAATTTACGAGAGACGTGAACAAAAGTGCTTTTTAGTAACTTGGAGGCTGCATACCAAGTTTATTAGCCCACTAAAAAAAAAAAAAACACTTCTTCTCTGAAGCCCTTTGGGGTGTAATGTGTCGCTAGAAAGAACTACATCTTAAACCTCATGGTGCGGTCTAAAGTACTCCGTTCTGTGTTTGCTGTTTTCTGATTAGACCATTACGTATGTACCTGTCTACTCTATACCATATTTGAGCTGTTCTCAGGTGTTATTTCGACTCTTAACTTGAGGCCTATTTTTTCTTTTTCCGCATTCAAAGCATAAAAACTGTCTTCTGCGTTGTCTATTTGACTTTCATTGCATGTACATCTAGGTAATTATGACCCAAATTCTATAAATGCACTTAATAAAACACCCGTGCCTACTGTGCGTCCGGACTTTAGTTGATCGAACAGGAAAGGCTATGCAATGCATTTCATATGAAGTTTCCGTACTACTACCCGCACTGCTGACATCGGCCGCTCTATGAATTCACTGAATGTGTAAATGATGACGTAATTTTGTAAATAGTATTAAATTAAAGCTAATAAAACTGTCTTTCCTCATGTGACACCAAGAAATGTATATACATTTGTTATATATTTTGTATAGGATTTTATAACTGAAACGCAACTGAGAAGGGCATAATAAATGTAGTAAGCGTAGATTTTTTAAAATTTTCGGTTTGGTAACTTTTTAAGCGGGAAAGTTGTACAAAATAGATAAATTTAATATTGTAATTTTACTTTTTTTACTTGGGCTGCTTAGTTTAGGCAGTAACAGCCGCCAGAAGTCAAGAGTTATCATTGTGTATTTGTAAGTGGCGCGGCGCCATCGCAGTGTTTCTGCTTGCCTTTATATAAATTTAACGCAATGCTTAACAGTTTTATCTTTTTTATACTAATGTACCAATACCTATATGTAATGTGGTTTCACAAACACACTATAAACCAGCCGAGAACAAACTAACACTGAACAATGAAATGTGACAGAAAAGGAATCTATTCCTTACTTGTTTATAGGAAACTCCAGAGCATTGGGTTATTTCTGTTGTCACAACAAACTGCGCCAAAACAGTTCCTTCATAACACAAATAATATTATTTGTAGTCTTAGGTTTGTTTGTTTATAGTTACTGCAAAACAATCTTCATAAACTACAACCCATAATTGTATTTTATCGACATTTATTACTTCTTAAATCATTTCTAAATTACTGTTTACAATACTAAATATAAGTTGAAGATAAGGTGGTAACTTTAACTTGTGAATCATGCTTTGTAACGAATTTGTAAGTAACGATATCGCATTATTTTGTCGCCATGCTGACGCTTCGCGACGACAGCCACAGTCAGCATGTTGTCAGGACAGCCCCGCAAATGTCCATATGGCCTGTACTACTGCCAACTAAAGCCCGGACGCACAGTAGTTATAGCATGCGTGAGGTGGAAATTTCTCTCTCGTGTTGTCTAATTATTCACTTTGTCTTATAATAATTCCAACACCTGAAAAGAAATAAACTCAGATAAAGGCGAGTGTAAATTACATTGTTTTGTTTATACGTTAACGTATACACGCTAATTTCATTCAACGACTGTAGTACTTCAACAACTATGTGAACTATTTTAAGGTTAATTTACAGCTTTTAGGTTAAATTTTGTGTTGCAACAATTTACATTTTTTCTTCCTGACATGTTTGGATATCGCATGCGCATGTTCGTCTTTTGCTATTTGTCTGAATTATTGCTATTTTAATAGAATCATACAAGTTTGATCTTATGTTAATTGACAATTTTAGGCCTAATGACAATGAAAATTTTTAATGTATTTTAAAATGCACTATAGTATAATGTTGCTTAAATGACTATTTAATATACTGTATTTGGAATAAATAATAAATTTATTGTTACCTTTTATTGGTACGTCACTAATCCATTGTTGGTAAAATGATTACCTAGGTTTCAGGCTGCGTGAGCCCATCATCAGATCATTAAGGTTATATTCGTTCCATTAGGATTTCGTTATGGTTTAAGAAGCACTGTTATTACATTTCACGATCATTACAAACACTTACACAAACACACATTATATACATTGACTATACAGTTAAAAGTTAGACACGTGAATAATTATTAGTTAGTACGCACTTGACGGCGAACGGTTCGCGACTGGCTAATTATTGTCAAATTGATTTCATTATCTAACCTTGAGTCGCAGGTTCCTTTATTTGCATTTTGATTACGCTGTCATATAAGGTATTGGAGGAGTACGAAAGTTGTTCATTTAATATGTTTTTAGGTTCTTGAAATCCTAATGGAACGAATATAACCTTATTGATCTGATGATGGGCTCACGCAGCCTGAAACCTAGGTAATCATTTTACCAACAATGGATTAGTGACGTACCAATAAAAGGTAACAATAAATTTATTATAAATTTCTACTAATCCGTAGGCTAAAATGCCAAAAATGGCAAAATTGAAAAAAAAAATACTGTATTTGGGTTTAAAATCATTAATTTAAGGGCAGCCCGACTTCTATAAGAGCATAATGTTAACTAGGTGACACATATATCTGGTTCAGTAAGAGCTAGAGTCATAAATTTTGTTAGTTTGAAAGATTAGGTCTTTGCCTAGTTCCTAACAGGAGTTTTTGTTTTTATTTGAAATAAACGGTATCAGGAAACTGACACATACTTTCTCCCTCAGAACTTCGACGAAAAGTACTATAACATACTCTACCTTTTCATCAGTAGAATAATAATTCAAAATACCAATTTTTATTTTTTTATTTTTAAGAGTAATTTTTCCATAAAAATCCATAAAATAACGGAAAAACCAACTTTTTTCAAAAACGGCTGGGCCGATTTTGATTAAAATTTTATAGTTTGTAGTACTTTAGGTCCCTAATAAACTATACAATTTTAATCAAAATCGTTAGAGCCGTTTTTGAGAAAAGTTTATTTTTCCGTTATTGTAAGGGTTTTTATAGGAAAATAACCCTTAAAAATAAAAAATTCACAAAAATGAAAAAAAATTCCTGGAGATATCGTTGATTAGTGCCTCCATACCAAATTACATCAAAATCGGACGACTGGTTTAGGCTCTATGTCTGATAACATCCACACACATAGACACACCCCCACACATCACTCCGAAAACCACTTTTTTAGGTTCAGGGGGACCCAAAACGGATATTTCCACCAAAAACTCAAACTCGAAAATTTTGACGAATACAATACTTTCTCTATATAGACTACTATGGTGTATAGGGGGAGAAAGTAAAAAAGAAATTATGATTTAAAAAAAAAAGTGTGTATCAACTAATATTTAGTGCCAAAAACATCATGTAAAAATTTTATTATGATACACCCAGTAGTTCTTGAGAAATGTGTCATGAAAGTTTAAAAATTACAAATTTCGGAAAATCACAAAAAAAAAAGCGAAAAGCAGAAAACATATTTTACATACTTTTCTTTAATACTCATCTAAAAATGAATGCAAGCTGTTTTTGTTCATTTTTTATTGACAATAATTTATAAAGTGGACAATATAATATCATTGGAAAGAGGAAATTCTGAAGAATAATAATTAACAAAAAAACAAAAATGAATAAAAAATATTTTTTTTAGGTTGGGCTGCCCTTAAATGTGTGGTATTTTGTTATGTTTTATACAATTTATAAAATTTATTTCAGGTGTTTAGGTAGAGTGTTAATGCGTCACTATTTCCGTCAGTTTCTGTTAGAACTTTTATTACACTTTTAAGACGAATAAAAAAATTATACTTTTTCTGATGTGTATCTTTTAATCTGCCCTTAATTATTTACGAGAGCTAACTAATTATAAAATATGTGCTTGTAGAAAGGATGCGGATTAGTTTGATTTATTTTGGTCTTCCCTAAATGTATTCAGTTCGTTTTTGCAGAAAGAACGCAAAGGAAAAGTTTCTTTTGCATTTAAATATTATCTTATCTTTTTAACATAGGAACTGTATGGCGTGTGAAAGGATAAATAATGTAGGTAAGTATTTAATTAAGTTACAGAAACAAATTGACCTTGTTTGTGGCTAGTGATAAAAGCAATCTGTAAAATTGTGAATTTTATCTTGTAACTTGAAGAAATTAAATAACCTGTAACACGCCAGACTTACAACGTATTTCATTTGTCTTGTGTTTGTGCTTTAGCAGTTCATTCTTTACAAGTTGTGTTTTTATAGTGATTAAACACTTTTATGAAATGTCTTTATTTTCAGCAGAACAAACGAAACTTTAATCAATGTAATCTCTGCTTCAGATACAAATCTAGTTAAAACTATCAAAATAATTTGCATTGCTCTTCATTATCAAATTAAAATATGATAAAATATGTTGATTAACGTTTGTTTCAGGATAGACATCCAATTGAAAGAATCATTTGTTTTTTGATAAATTTTTGTAAAATTAATTCTATTTCGAGTTGGTGTGAACCGAATTTTATTTTCGTAAAATCGTTATGCGTGAGCTGTTTACTTTGTAACTATACATTTTTTTCTGGAGGAACAACACCAATCAAATCAATCAAAATATGTTTATCAAAAATAATTAATTTGAAAATGTCATTAGCACTGAAGTGCATTAAACCTATTTGAAGCTGTAATTTAATTAATGCAAAAGTTTCGAAAGGAAAATATATAAAAGTGAATTCACGTTTTATTTACCAATTAGTATAATTAAAATATAATATAATTAGTATATATAAAGTGTTAAAATTAAAATATGAAATTTTAAAAATTATTTCTATATATCACAGTACGCCTCTCTGTCGTTTTGAGTGTTTATAGTTCAAGAACCACTGTTCCGATATTCAAGCAATTTTTCTTACTGGTAGGTGGCATCTGGTGATTGTTATGATAATTTTGAAAGAAATCGGTTTAATGCTTCTTAAATTTAACAATGTAGAGGATTTTGTCTAAGTTTGTTGCCAAACTTCGGAAAATCATTTTACGTGTACGCTTGAAGATATTTTTACGAAACACTTCAACTGATTATGATGAAACTTTGCACGGTTATGAATAGGTAAAAACATAGTTTGGAAAAAAAGGAACAGTTTAATCAAATGTTCTGTTTTAAACTGGTGGCTGTATATAAACTGTAAAAATAACTAAACACGGTAAAGCTTTTTTTATAAAAACACCAAGCGATACTTTTCAAAGCTCTTTATATTTAAAATCGAATGGTTAAATTGCAAAAATAAATAAAGACAAAATTTAAAACTCTGAGAGTAAATTGTATGCGCCCTACAGCCATTGCAACAAAGTGTAGGTAGTGATTAATTCGCCTGTCAAATCATATTAGAATAGATCCTGTCTTTTATTCGATTGTTTTAGCACTTACACTATTGTATCGATATGGAAAGAGTTACAGTCACTCGTTTGATAAAAATCATCGGATCAAATTGATTATTTTTCTCGAGTTAGTTCTTTATCTTATTAGCCCATATACCATTGAAATTTTCAACTCAATTAGTCAAACTGTTCTGGAGGTATGCTTTATTTTGTAAAAAACAAAATGGCAGATATCTGGAATAATAAGTTTTTAATACTAATGGAATAATAAGTATACACGTAACACAGCTACATTAAGTTACTATCATAATTTTAAGCATTTTAATGACACGAAGCTTAACATCAGCTAATCGAACACAACGCTTAAATGTCCACGAACCGATATACCATCTTGTTATTATTTTGGTAAATATACATTTATTTTTAAACAACTGAATTGAATTGAACAACTAGTTTCTTCAAAATTTATTATAAAATCTTTTAGGAAAAACATTGAGTCATGGATATGTTTCACTTCCTGCGTTGTTTCTGCTTTGAGTCTATCTGTATATCATTGTATCGTCCGACTTATTCTTCAGAGCCCTACTCAGCAGTCAGGTCGATGCAACGGTACACGTACATAATCTGTTTTAAGTACAACCTTATTCTTAAAGCAATAAACCTTTTGCTTTTACTTAATGGTATTTAGAAATAATCATATTCTTATTTTTAAAATACGATTTTGTATTATTAAGTTTTTTTCAGTATAGTATACAATTATATATAATATCAGTATAGTAAATAATCGCATATTTTTCAGTTAAGTACACAAACGCCTATACTGTTACAGTATAGTAGATTATCACCTATATTTTTAGTATAGTAGAAAAACGCTTATTTATTATTTTTTCTGTATAGTAGACAATTGCTTATTTTTTTCTGTACTACTATACACTACTGTAAATCGTCTATATTTTCAGTATTGTAGACGATCCCCTATATTTGTTTAGTACTTTTGACAATTATTTATGTTTTCAGTATAGTAGACAATCGAATATATTTTCAGTATAGGAGACAATATCCTATATTTTTTCAGTCTGTTAAACAATCGACTATATATTGTCAGTAGAGTAAAAAATCGCATTTTTACAGTATAGTGGGCAATATATAAGGATATTTGATCATTTTAGAAGACAATCACCTATATTTTCAGTATAGTATACAATTCCCAAATGTTTTTAGTAAGTAGACAATCGTCTACATTTTCAGTATATGGTGGTTGATCCCCTATA
>JAGFPH010003579.1:29037-52055 GCA_018207615.1 Philaenus spumarius | reverse complement strand
CATACGGCTACATTGTTTCAGTATAGTATATAATTCCATATATATATATTCAGTATAGTAGACAATCGTCTACATTTTCAGTATATGGTGGTTGATCACCTATATTTGTTTAGTATAGTAGACATACGGCTACATTGTTTCAGTATAGTATATAATTCCATATATATATTCAGTATAGTAGACAATCGTCACATTTTCAGTATATGGTGGTTGACCCCTATATTTGTTTAGTGTAGTAGACATACGGCTACATTGTTTCAGTATAGTATATATTTCCATATATCTGTTCAGTATAGTAGACAATCGTCTATATTTTTAGTATTGTGGTTAATCCCCTATATTTGTTTAGTATAGTAGACATACGGCTACATTGTTTCAGTAAAGTATATAATTCTATATATCTGTTCAGTATAGTAGACAATCGTCTACATTTTCAGTATATGGTGGTTGATCCCCTATATTTGTTTAGTATAGTAGACATACGGCTACATTGTTTCAGTATAGTATATAATTCCATATATATATTCAGTATAGTAGACAATCGTCACATTTTCAGTATATGGTGGTTGACCCCTATATTTGTTTAGTGTAGTAGACATACGGCTACATTGTTTCAGTATAGTATATATTTCCATATATCTGTTCAGTATAGTAGACAATCGTCTATATTTTCAGTATTGTGGTTAACCCCCTATATTTGTTTAGTATAGTAGACATACGGCTATATTGTTTCAGTATAGTATATAATTCCATATATTTATTCACTCTAATAGACAATCATCTATATTTCCGTATAGTTGACTATCCCCTATATTTGTTTCGTATATAGGTGACCATCACCAATATTTCCAGTATAGGAGACATACACCTATATTGTTTCAGTATAGTATATAATTCCATATATTTGTTTAGTATAGTAGACATACGGCTATATTGTTTCAGTATAGTATATATTTCCCTACATTTCTTCAGTATAGTTAGTTGACAAATGTCTATAATATGGTTTCAATAAAGTAGCCTATATAATTCCTTATATTTATTCACTATAATAGACAATCGTCTATATTTCCGTATAGTTGACTATCCCCTATATTTGTTTCGTATATAGGTGACCATCGCCAATATTTCCAGTATAGTAGGCATACACCTATATTGTATCAGTATAGTATACAATCACATACATTGTTTCAGTATAGTAGACAATCGGCCATATTTTCAGTATAGTTGACAATTTCCTATATTTGTTTAGACAATTTTGAACCGAAATTTCCTCCTGACCACAGCTATAGAGAAAATTCATGTTAATAACACGATATAAAACTTGGTAAAGTGTAATTTTTATCATCTCAATTAATACCTTATGTACGGTTGATTTAACCTGTATTGCAAATTACGTTTTCAATAACCATTGTTTATGTAGATGAGAGGAAATATTAACTAAAATATTTTCTTGATATGTTTATTGTTTGTACAAAATATACTTGACAATAACAATACGAACTCAATATTACATTTTTCAAGTATTTTTTCAAATAATAATGCGAATTATACAAAATTCAAAGAAATCTGAAAGTTTATACAAACTGTTCATATGCCAGTTATTTATCAAATGATTTCAGAATGTTCAGTAAAAAAATTATGTTTAGTTATGCATTTCGGGTATTTTAAGTTGTGGAAATATTGTGTAGGGAATTATTTTAATTGAGGAGTTAGATGTTAAACTCCGTTGTAATAAGGAGGCAATTTTCCTTTGATTCACATAAACATATCTATGTACACATCTGCATATTTAATTTTAGGTAAATGATTGCTGAGGGTCTTGGTGTGTTATTAGTTTGTAAATAAAAGACGGAGTGGAAAATGTAGTACTCTTGAAAATGCGAGTTATAATTTTGTTGATATTTTAACACTTCCCTGCAGCATTGACCCATCAAACTCAACGTACTTACAAGAGTATAGTAAGTTTGCTTTAAGAGAACTCTCAGTGCACTCCATATACTCTAAAACCATCCAACTAATTTTCTTAGCTTATTCTTCCCTTATTTAGTTTTGAGAGAAGAGTAAATTAATTAGAATAAGTTAATTGGTGAGCTGTAGACAACTTGTTTTAATACATTTTTATCCAGACATATTCTAGGTCTTTTGAGGCGCGATAAAAACAAAACAAACCACATGGTACATCGGAAAAGCTATATTTTTGTACCAAATAAAATCGTAATCAGCGTTAAATTGAATTACATTTTCGGTATTGCACTTTAGATGTTGACTGCTACACCTAATGATGTCGACAATGTTCGATACAAGTACAATGTAATGTGTACAAAATTTACAAATGATTTCTCACAACAGTCAAACGTTTTTGATAAATTATTTGAAATTTTAAATCTCCAAGAATTTTATAATAAACTTTGTAACCATTTATATTAATATGATTGGAGTACAATAAACAATTTAACTTATTTGAACGTATCTAAAACAGTTTAAGAGTTTTAAATATCTTGAAAAGTACAAACCAGAAAATTCTAAATACTTAAATTTATATTCTTATCATAAAGCCTTTTGAAGGCATACTCTTCTCTTAAGTCTGATACAATACTTGTTTATGGTCCCTCAAAATGTATTGTAACTTTTGCTAGTTTTAATTATTGAAACAAACGCTGATGAGCATGACAAACGAGTAATCCTATAATTTTTGGAACCTAAATAACATCACACCCTATCGTTATATGTTTTCACTATCAGGTAATTTAATATTTACAACAAGGAATACATTGTATAATTTATACAGGACAAAGCTTCGGAATCACTCAAAACTCGTTACAATTTTCCCTGTAAAACTCTAGAAATAAAGTCGTTTAGAACAACCAAATCTTTATGTTTAAACCATAATATTAATAAAGACAATTTCTTTCTACAAACATTAAAATCCTGAAAATGACCGTTCATGTTTTAATCAAGTGGAAAGAGTTTCTGTCGTGGTGGTCTATTGCTCTGTCGGAATTGCAATTAATTATTTTGCCTCCATCTGGCTTTAAAGCCATAACGGTGCGGTGACGTCATAGAACCGACAAAGAGGTAAAAGTCTAAGAAGTTTCAAAGTTCATACCATTACATTCGACTGGAGAGTTTTAAAATTAAATTTTTTTGTACTTCTTAGATTTTGTACTTTATGTTGTAACCGATGGAAACATATGTTGATAAATTAGTAGTAAGCACTGAAGTTAATAGAAACAAGTTGTTCTATCCATTTAATAACAACGAATTATCCAACTGACCAACTTATTCAGAAAGGTAACGCCACGCCACGTGTTTACCGAACACCCCATAATATGTGTATCTCTAAA
Source organism: Philaenus spumarius (assembly GCA_018207615.1). Classification (NCBI taxonomy): domain Eukaryota; kingdom Metazoa; phylum Arthropoda; class Insecta; order Hemiptera; family Aphrophoridae; genus Philaenus; species Philaenus spumarius. Next base: position 48,711 of record JAGFPH010003579.1, on the reverse strand, counting down.
TATAGTTTTTTTTAATTTACAAAATCTTACATGGTGGAGCGCTAAATTTACAAGAATATATATGTGGTTGAGATAATTACAGAGATACAAAATGAGCTGTGTATAGAATAAGAATTGAAAAATAAATATAATTTAAAGATCTGGTATATGATTTCGTCTGATTAAGTAATTATATATGATTATGAATAAGTAAAAAAAAAAGCTAAATTTAGCAAGCATAACATTTAAGCATACAAAAAGGGAATAAGATACATAGGAATAAATAAATAAACAAGCACCAATCACAAAAACAAAAACACAATGGAGAAGAAAGAAAAAACACCCTTAATTCAGCCCTCACAATACAATGGTTTACCAACTGAAGACATACAATCATTTATATTTCAATATGAGGTAGCATCAAGAGCAAACAGTTGGACACCAAAAACACAAATAAACTTATTGCCTACATATCTTGAAAAATCTGCATTAAATTGGTATGAAAGCTTTATACAAACAAATCAAGAGGGGGAAATAACATGGGAAAACGCAAAGAAACAATAATTAAATATTTTTACACCAGTAGCACAGAGCCAAAAATTACAAATCATGTTAGCAAATAAAACTCAAACTGAGTCAGAAACATCCATAAACTTTTATTTAGAAATACAGGCTCTTTGCAGAAAAATGAATCCCAATTTAGGAGATACACAAATAATATCTTATGTAATACAAGGTTTAAGACCGGAAATTTTCGAACGCATTATAACAATGGAAAATAAACCACTCGACCAACTACAAGAAAACTTAAGAAAAATTGAATACAAGAATTTCAACAAATCCTAAATAAACAGCAACATTTAAGAATTATGGAAAACACAAAAAACAGAAGTAACACACATTTTGAAACCATAAACACAATGTCAAGTAAGCTAGAAGAACTCACGGACATCATACACACATTAGGGGTAAACATAAGTCAAAATGACCATAAACTAACCACATTTCAACAACGTCATCAAAATGAAACACCCCGATATAACAACAACAGGCAATTTAACAACAGACATACACAAACAAGACCAGGATTCATAAACCACTATCAACTTTATAATGGCCAACACAGGCCAAGACAAATGCGCTCAATTAGTAATGAAAATAATCGCCATACAGACAAATATTTCTTACGACTGTATAATTGTAACATATGTAAAATGGACAATCACTCAAACAGCGAATGCGCTTTCAATTTAAAAAGAAAACCCCATCCACTATACATGAAAAATCAAAATAGGCCTTATGCCAATGTAAATCAACAATTTCACTCTAATTGTAAAAGCCACACAATTCAACAATGTTATGCCAACGTAATTTCCAAATTAACATTCAACCGAAAACGGGATAAATGGGGGACTAGAAGAGAAAATAGCCATACAACCCCAAAACACACGAGCAAAACTAACGCCAATTTTCAAAAAACAAACATAGGAAATACACAAAAAACCAATTTGCATTTACTTACACAAGACAACAAAAAGGTCAGTGACAGAAGACAGTATTCCGTTTCATTAAGAAAGCAGAAGTACACACAAACGACCTGTAATTTACATGACGCAAGCAAAATGCCACTAACTTCAGTCAACGTTGGAACACAATACTTGCCTCAGGATATTAACGTAACGGAGATCGCCATAGACCGTCAGTACGAGAAACACAATGGCGTAAACGCGATTGAATTACAGCAATCCGCGCAAAAACAAAGTACCCTAGATTTATACAATATATTTCATAAACAATATTTACACCAAAATGGTGTACCTAAAGCTAGGAAATCGGAAAATGATGTAACATGGGATGTATATAATACCCTATTTTTAAACAAATCTGAAAATTCAAGAGTTTGCACAATAGATGTAACATTTGACACATTAGATGAACAAAACATTGAATCAATCATAGACTCAGGTGCCAATGTATCCATATGTAATTATGATCTAGTAAAACAAAAACCACTAACATGTCAAACTAATACAATAATAAAATCTGCCACAAACAATAATCTAAAGATCCATGGAGAGATAACATTACCATTTAAAATAAATAATATAAATTTCACAAATAAATTTTATGTTGCATCAGGAATAAATGCAAAAATTATACTAGGCAATAACTTTCTACTAGCAAATCAAGCGAAGATAGACTACTGTACCAAAAAAATAACCCTAAAAGCAAATAACAAAGAATGTATAATAGAGATGAATGAATCGTGGTTAGAAAATATAAAAAATATACGTTTAATAATAAATCACAACATAATAAGCAGCCCAGAAATAAGAACTAATGAACACATTAAAATAGCATCGGGCCAAAGTTTATGTGTACAAGCGATAGAAAATTATAATGAGCACATGGACTTTGAAACGGACAGACACTTAAGGGAGCAAAAACAAATTCATGCCTATATATCATATCAAGACAATCAATACTATGTTCATATATACAATGCGTCAAAAAGACCGCAAACACTGCTTCCTAGAAAACTTATAGGCCATATAAATAAAAATAAAGAGGAACAACAAATTTATGAAAAATTTAACAAAAAAAGCACACCCGCACCGCCTACACTACAGGAAAACTCAAATAAAGAACAAATTTACGATAAAAATGGAGTGCAATTTCAAATTAGTGAAAATTTAACCGAGACACAACACAGACAAGTTACAGAAATAATAAAAAAACATAAACATATATTCACAACAGAGGCCAGGGACCTAACACCAGCCAACATAAAACCAGTAAAAATACAGACTATCCCAGGAAATTCAGGGGTAGTCGTACCACCCTACAGACAAAGCAATCAGGAAAGAGAAATATTAAACCAAGAATTAGACAACTTAGTTAAGGCAGGAATTTTAGAAGAATGCCCAAATTTTTCAGAATATGCGTCACCAGCATTTATAGTTAAAAATCAGGATAATACTCACAGGCTAGTGATTTTAGGAAAGTTAATGAACAAATAAAAAACGAAAATTTCCCCATACCAAGTTTGCAACTAATGTTCAGTTGCTTAACTAACTCACAATACTTTACAAAACTAGATTTGAAAAATGCCTTCTTCCAATTACAAGTTCATGAAGAAAGTAAACCACTGTTAACGATTAGAACACAAGACAGAATGCTACGATTTACCAGACTCCCTCAGGGACTGAAGGTTTCAACTAGAATATTCCAGAAAAATCTAAACAAAATTTTAGCAAAACAACTATTTTCAAAAAGCCTTTCTTACCTTGATGATACGATAGTTTTTGCACCAACATTTGAAGATAAACTAATTAACCTAGAAACCGTTTTAAATGAATTAGACATAGCAAATTTAAAATTATACACAAAAAAATGTAAATTTTTCTATAAAGAAATTGAAATATTAGGTCACAAGGTCTCAACTGAAGGGATTGAGCCTTTACAATCAAACATACAACCAATATTAAACTTTACACAACCAAAAACATTACGAAATATAAGGGCCTTCCTAGGAGTTTCAGGTTTCTTCAGAAAATTTATAAAAGACTACGCAAAAATTACACACCCTTTAACAGAACTTATCAAAAACCAACAAGAAAAAAACTCTAAAATAATTTGGACAGAAAATTGTAACAAAGCTTTTGAAGAAATAAAAACAATATTAACCAATCCGCCATTGCTATCACATTTCAAAGAAGACAGAAACACGCGAGTTTACACAGATGCGTCAAACATAGGAATAGGAGCTGTACTAACACAAATAGAACCAAATAATAACCAAGAGTTTCCAATCGCTTACCTCTCTAGAAAATTAAAACCTCATGAAACGAGATATTCGACAGTAGCAAAGGAAATGCTAGGACTTGTATATGCCATAGAATACTGGAGAGAATATTTATTAGGAAGAAAAATCACATGTTTTACAGATAACTCTGCACTGCAATATTTTCAGACTTTTAAAAATCCGTCAAATAGATTAGGCCGGCTGGCAACCAAACTTGTAGATTACGACTTAGATATAAGATACAAAAAAGGAAAAACAATGGGTTTACCAGATTTCTTATCAAGACAAGAAGCATAAGAAGAAATCCCACAAATCTTTGAAGATGTATTTCTAATAAACGCTGACACACAAAACTTAAAAAACTGAATTAAAACAATCACAAGATCCATATTTGAAACAAATTAAGCTTGCACTTTTGAACGTAGATAGAAGTAACAAAAAAAATTGATAGAGAATCCAGACATTATATCATAGAAGACCAAATTATGTATTACAAGCAGTTCAATGGGGAAGAAACAACCAAACTTTTAGCAATACCAAACGAACTTAAACAAGAAATTTTAAGACAAGCACATGACAGTCCTTTAACGGGTGGACATTTTTCATACTTTAAAACAATAGCAAAGATAAGAGATGGATACCACTGGCCAAATTTAAATAAAGACGTACAAGATTATACAAAGTCTTGTGAGACCTGCCAAAAACGGAAAATCCCAACTAGAAAGCCATACGGGCTACTAAAACCAATATCAGCAACACATAGGCCTATGGACAGAATAATAATAGATTTCATAGGCCCAATTACTTCATCTTATGCTTACAAATATATATTAACATGTACGGATGTATCCACGAAATATGCTTGGGCATTTAAATGCAAAACAGCAGATGCCAAAAACGTAGCTGAAAATTTAATAAAATTGATACTGACACATGGAAAAATGAGAATACTACAATCAGATAGGGGTACGCATTTTAACAATGAAATAATCAAACACTTAACAACTACACTAGGGATAAACCAAATTTTCAGTAGCGCATATTCACCACAAACACAGGGATTAACAGAAAAATTCAATGGCACACTCGCCAATATGTTATCACATTACGTACACGAAAAACCAAATTCATGGTCAAAATATATAGACAAAATTGTATACTGTTACAACTCAACGAAACAAACAAGCACCGGTTTCATGCCAAATAAACTTATGTTCGCTTTTGAACCAAACGACCCCATGGAGATCATTCAAATACAGGAAAACCAAAATTACGACATCCAACAACATCTAAAACAAATTCAAGAAATTAGAAAAACTTTACCCAAAATAATTCAAAATGCCCAAGAAAAACAAAAATTTTATTACGTTAAGAAAAGAACCGACTTTGAATTCCAACAAGGGGATGAAGTCTTAATAAGACGCGAGTTCCACGGAAAAACACCCACAAAATTTGATATGAAGTATACGGGGCCATATACAAAATTATTAAAAAAATAAATGAATTAACATACCAGGTAGAGATATTAAGATATGGAAGACTCCAAAATGAACCAATACACATTTCCAGAATGAAAATGTATCATAGAAGGTCATAAGATAAAAAATTAAACAAAAATATGTCATGTGTAAATTTAAGTGTCACAAGTAGATAATAACTCGAGATCTGTCTATATTTAATATTGTAGAGAATAGAAATAAGTTACATGTACTAGCTTTAAGAATTGTACTAATTAAGAATATTCAAGTCACTATCATGCAATGTATTGTAAACAAAAACATTTTTTTAAACTAAAGCCTTGTTAACACATAGTAAACGTTTAAAAAAATAAAAGCTATTAAATAGTACTCATTTCAAATTAAATAAGTAAAACCAACAACTATTAAATCTTAAATAACATCGCTTTCAAAAGTAAACAATAACTTCGAGATCTGATCTATAAAAAAACTTTTGTAAACATTTAAAGAGACCTAGGCTAAGTAGGCGTATAGTAAGGACAATGGCTCAACAGTAAGGAGTGCAAGTAAACATTCAGACATAGTAGCAATTCTCAAGTGACGTCCTTGGGGAACTAGCCTACATATTCCAACAACAGCGCTTCATAGTACTTCGTTATCTGAGAATTAGGCCCTGATCAAGCTAACATTTCATTTTGCGAAAGTAACTAGAACTTTACACATTGCCAAGAAATAACCTACACAAACAATAATCCGACCTACTAGCATTAGGCCTAATATCTACTACAAACTTATGCTGACGACAACAAAACCTAGCGCAGCAGTATCTGGGCTAAGACATTGGAATACACATCTGTCAAAGCAGAGCTCATCTAAAAGCTTTATCAGCCATTCCACAAACATGGAGTTCAGTAAACAAAAGCTAGGCCTACTACAATAAAAAATAAACATCATCGCAATTAACTTCAAACAATTTTAAACATATTAACAACATCACAGCATAATTTCAAGAAAATTTTCAACATAAAAATTAATACCATTCCACAACGTCAAGTCACAAGACGGTAGACATATGCATAACATCAAATTGGTGGTACAATTTCATATAGGGTGTGGGAGTGTAAGTATTGGTAAGTAAACACCAATACTAGAAACACCAATACCCAATGTCTTTACAACAAAACATCAGCATCAACAAAATAATTATAATAATATATTATAAAATAAAATTTAAATAAATTCATAATAAATTAATTTATAGAAACAGGCCAGACTAGCTTTGTGAGTAAGATTATTTCAACAGGAAGTTACAACGGATGTACCAGCTTAAATTACTTAAGACATAAATACACTGCTTTGCGTTATTCTGTGTGAATCAACGAGTGCAGACACGCGATTAATACTGCTAAATCTGTAAAACTGGAAAGCCAATCAAAACAATATAAAATTCAAACAGTCCAATCAAAAACAAATTAGAATGCGTGAAACTGTGTGGTGGGGAAATTTGGAAGAGAACACGAGGTCTGTCATCAACTAAAATTCAATCAATCAACACCTAGACCAAACCTTTCGAGATGCATCATTTTTATTTTACATAAATTATTTAATAAAGTAACTTCATCATCAGTAACCAAAGATAAATCATCCAAGTAATAAAGTATTTTTATAATCATTAAACAAAGTTTTACATCAAATGGATCCAGGAACCATCAAAACCAAGGAATAAAGTGCAGTGTTAAAATAAAATTAATAAAAGTAAAAAAGTGGAGTGTATAAAATCATTAAAAATAAAAGTGCAAAGTGTATGAGAGTGGGAGAGAACCGAAAATTATGTAAGTAGATATAATATTTTATTACATTGTAAAGACAGATCTCGAGGGTTAAAATTAAAAACAAACGAAATCATATTCAGTGGATTTTATCATAAGTAACATTAAAATAAATTTAAAATAAAATAAATAATCATTTGTAATAAATAATTGTGTTGGGACTGGTTTATTAGGATTAACTGAAAAGAGGGTTTAAAACACCTCATAAGTAATAGAAACAGTCACCAAAGCAACTTAATATCATTGAAATAAATCTATAGGTAATATAATACATTTTGTAATATTAGATTTTATTATGTACTAGTAATTAGAAGAAATTTAAGATTCAATCATTAAAATTAAGACACATAGGTTTGAAATTTAGGAGAGCGGGAAATTAACTTACTAGCACCGCCCTCCTTAGACGAATGTAAACTTTTACTTTATTACTTTCAAAAATATAAATTGAGTAAAAATTAATTGTATCACATTTACTTGTATCTAACTATTTTGTGAAAAATAATCATTGTAGGAATTATTTTCAGAAATTTCAGAATATATTTAATAATTTTGTGAAAAGGTCTCTGTACTTATTTCTACCCAGTTCTTTGGAGTACGTCACATGCCAAGCTAAAATTTGATCCGTAAGAAGGATTTGGTGGAGCCCCCAAAACTTTCAAAGTGACTTTACAAAACCTTGCATAATTTCACAGTAGTCTTAATTAAAATTACACTAACCTTATATAATAAAGTTGCCCATTCATAAGTCTTACATGATAGAGGCGCCCATTTACAAAATCTTACAGTGTCTTCAATATACTTTCTGAAGTAGTGTGGTGGAGGGGTAACAATATTTTCGAAAATATCTTGAAAAATACATTTTTCGACAACAACAAAATATATATTTTGATAAGCTTAGATAAAACTTTTCATAGATAAACTTTACGATAGTTTCATAAAATATTTATTTTTGCGTACCAAGTTTAGAAGCCTTAGTTAAATTATTGAAATACTTGATGGTTGGCACCCTTTCATCTATGCCAAATTTCCTTGTTACAACTCTATTCATTAGTTCCGTAGAAAATCTACCGTGACATTCAGACGGCTCTAAGTTTTCCTTTTCATCTGAACTTCCTAAACAAGAAAGTATGGCATCAATTAAAGCTCTGAACTCAAACAGTTTTAATTTGAAGTTAGAGTGCAAGTTTTAGTTAGAGATGCCTAATACATCTTGCATCTTAGACAATGAAATACAAATATCCTAGTTAAGGATATGTAATACTGCTCGAGCAAATGCATCGGATTAAGTGAGCGGAGTCAGCTTTGAAAAGTCTGGCCTATGATGTTTCAGATATCATTGTGCCGTCTGACGAAATAAAAATATAAATTGGAAGTCGAACTGGACCTAATATAAAGTCAGCACGTGTATTCGACAATGAATTCACCCCAAAATTCACTAAGTGACAACCTGCTTACCTTAGCTGGCAAAAACGAGATATCTGAAATATTCTTGCACAGGCAAAGACAAAAGAATACAAATGAAAAAGTGCAATCAACAATTTGTTTATTAACAAAAAAATTATACGCCCTTAATTAAAAGTATGTATACAAATTGATACGCCCTTGAAATTAATTGAGTATTGTTGAGTATGAATTGAGCAATATAGCTTTACAAAAAAAAAAAAAAAAAAAAATGAAAAACCCTCCCTTATAGAACAAACAAAATAAAGAAAACCCACCCCTTTTTAAATGACAACTAATTAATTTAATATAAGTACATGGTTTAACATCAAAGAAAATATATAAATTTAAGAAATAAATACAAAAGTGTGTCAATGTACTTAGTTGTTTGATAATTAAACGTATATGAGTGAGAATAGTGTTATTTTTATTATTAAAAAATATATAAATTCCTTCTCAACCGTCAAGCTCAAAGTATATTTTATAATTAGTTATATATATATTTATTTAAATTGTTGGCCAACGTTTAACTTATAAATTGCGCATATTTTGTATAGTAAAAAAGATAATTCCTGAAATAAAAACAAAATAAAATAAAGAGAATTTTGATTTATTACAATATCTTTTGTTATGTGTGTCGACACTAGTTAACAAATTAGAATTTGGAAATTAGACCCTGGAGGTCTGAAAGAAACGAAAATTAGGTACCTTGCTCCTCCCTATAAAATTATATATAAACTAAAGCTAATTTAGGCTTTACTAAAATTACACATTTTTGAAGTCAAAAAAAGAGTTAATTAATGAGCCTGTTGTATATGGACAAACACGTTGCTGTTCATAAAGTTGTGATAAAGTAAATGACACTTATCGCACTTCTCGATGAGCAGTATTGTAAGGTTTCTTGCAACAGCGAGGTTAGTAGTTTTGAAGTCAAATCAAGCAAGCATTGTTGTGACAAGGAACTTGGACCAGATATACTGTAGATAAAAATACAATACATGCATTAGTTTTGCCTAAAGAACTTAAAAGGAGTAACACTGACCGTGTTTGAGATTGTATTTCACCAATACTACAGCAACCTTATGTTGTAGTGCCTTTCCTGTTGAAAGTGGTTTCATCTTGCACAATTTGACCATGTGGCATACTACACCAAGACATTAAATGTAATTAAATTATTTTTTCTTTTGCCCTTATAAAAACTGGTAAAGTTAACAGTTCAAATTAACCATTCTGCAACACAATTATAACTATAGATGGATTTATTAGACGGCGACCTGCGCGGAAAATCTTGCTCATGTAGGAAAGGTCGGTGAAGGTTCCCCACCATCGCGCACCTCGTGCGCCGACGCAACCCCATCCCCCAGTCATATCCTCTTTTCAGATCTCAGCGGCAATACGAGGTGCGCGGTGGTGGGCAACCTTCACCTAACTCTCCTACATGAGCAAGATTTTCCGCGCAGGTCGCCGTCTAATAAATCCATCTATAGGTCTTTGTATATTAAAATCAATCAATACTGCTTCAATTAGGCTGTAAGTTAACATAAATATACTTTGAATTATTCACTGTTAAAGCATAAAAGGTTACAGTTGGAAATTTACCTAATATTGATAAAGATTATTTAAATCAATTCACCTTTAGGTTATTTAAAAATGATATGTCCTTAGGCTATTGCAAGATATAAAATTTAGGCTATTTAAAACGGTTCACTTTTAGTTTATTTGAAAACGATACTTCCTCAGGAAAAAATTAGGCTATTTAGTTTCAATATCAAGCTAAAACTAATTAATTACAGAAAACATGTTATAAATCATTTTAACAAGAAGGATTATTTAAAGAAAATTAAAGATATCTAGCTTCTAAAAAGATAAAATGCGTTTTACCTGGTGTTGTAGATATTTAGCACATATTTGAAGGCACTTTATTAACTAACAACAATTTAGTTACTCACTATTAGTGCATTTTGTTCAATTTTAAATCTATGGCTGTGTGACACGTTCCTCACGGTAAGACGTACCGACGCCAAATGAAGTAAAAAAAAAAAAAAAAAATGGCGATGCAATTAAAACGATTAATTTCTGCCTGGTGAAGGAGGAGACCTAGAGCGCTGTGATGTGGTGAATTATACACTAATTGTTTGATCTGAATACGCCTTCGATTTGAAAGATGCACTCCCGCAAAGAATGATGGTTAATGGGTTAGCGTAATGTTGGTTGCAAGGTTTTTGTGAACGTTACATCAGATAAATATACAGGTTGTCCCATAATTACGGAGAATGATTCTATGGGTCAAAATAAGAAAAACAAGTTCTTATAAACACAGACCCAAAAACGATTCGGCTTCTATAGATATCCGCCATATCCTTATTTGTAGCCCTTTTTATTCCCTATCGGATGGTGTAACTGTCAAAAAAATCGGATGAAGGATAATAGGTAAGTTAAAGATAGTAGCAAATGTACATACAATATTGTAGTATTTACTGTGTTGTATAGGATCCCGGGTTGAATAAACCAATTATTACACATAAATTAACTAATATCCTTCATCCCATTGTTTTTAAAGTCCGATAGAGAAGCCCTACCACCCGATAGAGATTTAAAAGGGCTACAAAAGAGGTATTTTGATATTTTTTGTTAAAATGTACGGTTTTTGAGTAATTTAAGTTAGCAATTTTAAAGCAGCCGCCATTTTGAAACTCATGATTGGATTTAATCGTTTATTTTTCATAAGTTATATAATTGTCAGGTTAAGCTTCATGCCAAGTTTGAACTCAATCAGTCAAACGTTCTCTAGATAAGAATTATTTTGTACAAAAAACAAATGGCTGATATAAAAAAATCAAAGAGTTTTCGGGTCTGCGTTTATATGCACTTTTTTCTTATTTTGACCCATGGAACCATTCCCCGAAGTTTGACACTTTACTTATGGGACACCCTGTATTGAAATATAATAATCTTTTCTCTCTATTTAAAAATTTCCCCCCCCCCCCTCAGTATCCCCCATGCATTCTTTTTACTTAAAAATGCAACTCTGATTCTACATCATTCATAGTTACATAACTAACTACTCTATATTACATAATTGTGCTTACAAATGCAATTCCACGATTGTAAAATTGTTAGGTTTGAATAACCAATATTTTGACTTATTTAATTTCGTAAGAATTGGTAAGGCTCTCGAACGCGACTAGAATATCGCTTATATACACTAAAGTTTTTACTAATGATGGTCTTACTTTTTTAATCCCATGTGAACACGACATTTAAACTTACAGAAAGCTCCAATGTACTAGATAACAAAATTTGCCCGATGTTATATCCTGTTTTCAAGTGAATCGCCTGAAAATTATGTTTTTATTCTTGTTTTAAGCACCATTCTTTAATCAAAAATCTTTAATAAAAATTACTGTACCATTCTTGTCATCTAAGAGTTATAATTTAGAGGTTCATGCAACGGCTTCAAAATTTGACTAAAGATATTGAAGAGGACTGCAAGGAACAGTATCGTCCATTTATTGCACTCCCTTAAGAGGGAAACTAAAACCCCTATTTTTATGGCCAAAACTAATTCAACAGTCACTTAATGTCCTATAAAACAGAACACAAAGCTGTGTCAAAGCATTGTTGAAAAATCTTGGTGAAACAGCTTATAAAATTGAAGCTTGATTCAAACTAGATAAGAATACAATTACACACTTTGGAAATACCATGTCCGAGAACAATTTACGCAAGATAATCTTGTCAAAGTAAATTCCAAATGCCGGTTATATAGTCAGAAGAAACTGCAGAGCATATTCTGCTAAAGTGTGACGCAGGGAAATAATAGGCCTTTGTTGGATATTATTAGTGAAAAGCTGAAATTTTGTTTAAACAATATTGTTAATGTTCTTTTTCTTATGAGAGCCAGTTTAGGTTCGAGGGATTATTACTAACCCTAAGTTATTAGGGCCGTTCCATTATCCAAAACCTATGGACCCGCCGTGTCCCGTACTGGCTAAAACCGGCACCGCAGGTGTCAAGCAGCAGAACATGTTTTGTTTACTGTAAATTTGTTGGAAGCGCAAAGATTCCCCCAACTTCTGAAGCTGCTCATCAGCATTTGTTCGGGGTTTATTTGCAAGTGCAGACATGGCTTGGTAACAGATTGGATGCTACAGATTGGGGTTGGAAAATGGAAAACATGAAATAAACTTTAGGTTACAGGAAAATTTTAACAAGAACACTAAGTTCTAAGGCTTTCGTGACTGATGACCTTCTACACTTCGTGTCTTGCAGCTAAAAGACATCTTGTCTTAAATATTGTGGGTGTCGGAAATTAGAACTTAATTGTTCCGCCACGATAACTTAAGTATAACTGTAATGAACTTTCCTATAATAAAAACTGAAACACTCTACTTTTATGGGCCAGTATTGAATAATATCCCAGACAATTTTAAGATATTGTAAATAGAAATTTGAGTGGTAGGCGGGTGGTCCGTGATGGTGTTTTGACAGTAAACTGAAAAAGAATATCACTTAAAGACTGAAAAATACACTAAATGTGTTATTTGAGCAATTTTGTTATAACTTGTCTCATATTAATAAAACATAATAATTGTTAGTCGCCATTCCGAATATTGATAACTATTTATTAGTTATATGACTTACCGTCAACAATATTCTAGTTTTGCCGCTTATCGACGGCCGTTTCGGCTATTCAGCCATTATCAAGATATTCAGGTTTCCCCACGTCATATACATAAATCTTGATAATGGCTGAATAGCCGAAACGGCCGTCGATAAGCGGCAAAACTAGAATATTGTTGACGGTAAGTCATATAACTAATAAATAATAAAACATAGCTAAACATGTAATTATTGTAATAAAAAAGTTAAAATTGTAACATTAAATTTAAAAATACACGGTAAATAATTATTTTATAGCTTAACCGCTATGAACATTTCTGATAGATAATATTATAAGGATTATAATAACGAAATAAATATGATTCTATCGCTGTTTATCTCTTAGATATTGACAAAATAAAGAAATCTTTCAAAATTGAATTTTAATGGGGGGTAAGGGGGAAGCAAGAGGGGGAGGGGCTGGGACTTTTCTGTAAATACTTCTCTTATATCATTGTAACAACTGAAAAAATTTCAGCTTTTCACTAATTACTTCCAACAAAGGCTTCTTTTTTCCCTTCATTGACTGGGCTAACTAGACTAGAGGCCTTAACCCTACTATTTTCGCTTCGCTTACCAAACACCGCTGTGACTCGAAGCAAAGGAAACAGATTATTGTATACTCGGGCAGAGGCATTTGGTAGGGTAGTAGGGGTAGCGGTGAGTTTGATCCTGACTCTTGCTTAGTAGGGTCAGAGATTTTGCGAGAATGCCAGCATTTTTGATATAATAGCATAAAGGAAATGCAAAATAAACTACAATTGACTCCGGTGCTCGCAACTCGGCACGCTCCAAAACAGGAAATAACTTTTTCAAAAAATTAAGACATTAAGGAAACTAATAGTTGATTATTAACATTCGAGGTCGGTTTGCACACAGTTTATTTTAACGGTTTATCTCCACAACAGCCACGTTTAAAGCTGGCGCTGGACGATTTAAAAAAAAACAACATATAATTAATTTCATCAGTAGTCGTTATTATCTTAACGATCGTAGAGGCATTTAAAATAATAGGTTGATAAGTGTGTATAATGAACTTTAAACTAAATGTAATAGCTTCTGATTATAGTTTGTTTCCTTCTTCCTTGTTTTTAGCAATTTCCTTCTTCGTGGCTATTAGTAACTTCATATCGTCAAGGACTTCCTGGTTAGTGTCTGTTTTATTAGTATTGAACAATTTATACAAATAATATTATAGCGAGATTAACTTTGTTTGTGCCGCCACATATACTGTTTGTATTTTCATATAGTATATTGTTTGTGCCATCATTTATATATTTTTTAATGTCATATACAGGGTGTCTCACGGAGAAAAGTTCAGGACGTGTTCTACTAGTGAAAAATAAAGAAAAAAGTTCCTATAAACATAGGTTGGGAAATGCTTCGTTTTCCAGATATCCGCCATTTTTTTTACAAAATAATTCATTTCTAGAGAACGGTTTCACTGATTAAGTTCAAATTTAACATGCGGATTAATCTAACAATGACCTATTGTAAGAAAAATAAACGGTATCAGATAACTGCCACATACTTTCTCCCAGTTGAAATTAATAAATATTATTATTATTATTATTAAAAATATTCTATCGATTTCGAACAAATTTGCACCAAACATGTCAATTAGGCCTGAATAGATGCAAGAAAAAAAGTTTTGAAATTCTTTGAAAAACAACCCCCTTTTTGGCCAAAAACCCCCAAAAATCAGCTATTATTGTTATTATTACTTAAACGAGAATTTTTAGGAAGATGCGGGTTTTTGCATATAGTACGGTACATTAAGGGCTACAAATAATCCAAATTTTATTAAAATCGTTAAAGTTATTTTTGTGAAATTTTGATTTTTCTCGTTTTTTTACACTTTTTTTTGGGAGGGGGTGAACCCCTTTAAAAATATAAAATTTTAAAAAATGAAAAAAACACCTGGAGATATTCAAGAACCAAAGTTCATCAAAATCGGACCCTGTACACATCCTAACAAAAATATTTTTGGGTTCAGAGAGCACCAACAAAGATAATTCCACTAAACAATTTTTGGGGGGTCAGGCAGCAACAAACAGATAATTCCACTAAAAATTCAAATTCGAAAATTTCTACGAAAACAATACTTTTTCCATACACTACGTATAGGGGGTAGAAAGTAATAAACGATTATATCCAATCATGCGTTTCATAATGGCGGCTGTTTGAAAATTTCAAACCTGAATTACTCAAAAACAGTACATTTTAACAAGAAATGTAAAGACTTATTTTTTATAGCCTTTTTGATTCTCTATCGGATGGTGTAGCAGTCAAAACAATCGGATGAAGTAGTAGTTAAGTTATGTGTAGTAATAAAATTGGTTTGTTCAACCCGGCATCCTATACCAACACAGTAAACACAGCAATATTGTATGTAAAATTGCAGTCATTAACTAACTTAGCTATTATCCTTCATGCCATTGTTTTGAGTTACACCATCGATTGGGGATCAAAAGAGCTACAAAAAAGGCATCTTAAAATTATGTGTTAAAATGTACTGTTTTTGAGTAATTCAGGTTTGAAATTTTCAAACAGCCACCATTTTGAAACGCACCATTGGATAGAATCGATTATTTTTCTTGAGATAGATAATTGTTAGGTTAAACTTCAGTCCTAGTTATTATTATAAACCTCTCACACATACAACTTAAGAGCAACCAAGCAAACTTCCAATAACCGCTCCTAGATGGTGCTGACAAACTATCTTTTACTTTACACGGTTCAGGGAGCACCAACAAAGATAATTCCACTAAAATTTTTTTGGGGGTCAGGGAGCACCAAAACAGATAATTCCGCTAAAAATTCAAATTCGAAAATTTCTACGAAAACAATACCTTCTCCATATACTACGTATAGGATAGAAAGTAATAAACGATTATATCCAATCATACGTTTCATAATGGCGGCTGTTTGAAAATTTCAAACCTGAATTACTAAAAAACAGTACATTTTAACCAAAAATGTAAAAACTTATTTTTTATAGCCTTTTTGATTCTCTATCGGATGGTGTAGCTGTCAAAACAATCGGATGAAGTAATAGTTAAGTTATTATTATAACTTAACCTAGTTATTATTATAAATCTCTCACACATACAAATTAGACAGATTAAAACTTAAGAGCAACCAAGCAAACTTCCAATAACCGCTCCTAGATGGTGCTCACAAACTATCTTTTACTTTACACGGAATATTTATACCGATAGTAAAGTAACTGAAGTTTTGTTAATTTGTCATTTTTATTTCATGAAGCCGTAGTCTAGTGGTAACGAAGCGTCTTTCTGATCACAAGATGCCGAGTTCGAATCTAGGCTAGGGAGACCAGATATCTAATCATATCTGTGGTTTGAGGGTAGGAGGGCGGAAGTAAAGCAAACGGTGGTTGGCTCGCTTCCAAGCTGACGGGATATGACTAGATATCTGGTCTCCGGGTGGGGCTGTTTTGCGTAATTTTACTAAGGTATTTATATATGTATATATATTTTAATAAATATCTAAAAAAAACAGTAAAAAAATAAAAAAATATTTTTTACCTTAGTTATTCACAAAAATAAAGAAATCTATATAGTTTTTTCAAATTTTATCACTTCTTGGTCCTCAAAGGGTTAAAAGAGCTACAAAAAAGGCATCTTAAAATTATGTGTTAAAATGTACTGTTTTTGAGTAATTCAGGTTTGAAATTTTCAAACAGCCACCATTTTGAAACGCACCAGAATCGATTATTTTTCTTGAGATAGATAATTGTTAGCTTAAACTTCAGTCCTAATCAGTTAAACCGTTCTCTAGATATTACTTATTTTGTAAAAAAACAAATTGGCGTATATCTGGAAAACGAAATATATGTTTATAGGAACCTTTTTCTTTACTTTCCCTAGCAGAACACGTCCTGAATGTTTCTCCGTGAGTCACCCTGTATATTGTTTGTGCCATCATATAAATTGTTTCCGCCGTCATGTATACGTATATTTTATTTTAGTGAAGTAACTTATATTATTTGTACTGTTATACATATTGATTATGCCATCAACAAAATTACGAGTGAAATAAAACACCAGAAATACAGGTTAAAGTTCAGACATTTTGGTTAAGTTTGCACTAAACACTGCACTGGTATCAAAAAGTTGAAAAATAACTATTGTAAAAAAATATGAATGATATAACTATAGACAATTAAAGTACAAAAAGGAAATTTATCATAATCAACAAGGCATAATTTACACTCAGAACGGAAACTATTAAAATTTCATTTATTTAAAGAAATCTGTCAAAATAAGTT
This sequence comes from Philaenus spumarius, assembly GCA_018207615.1. Lineage (NCBI taxonomy): Eukaryota > Metazoa > Arthropoda > Insecta > Hemiptera > Aphrophoridae > Philaenus > Philaenus spumarius. The sequence goes on along the minus strand of JAGFPH010003579.1, from coordinate 31,248 downwards.
TAATGTCAATTTATAAACAACTTTAAAAAATTTATAAAGAACGGTATGTTAGCGCGTTATTTACTTGGTTATACATAAGCTGCTTATAATCATCATAATTATACAATGGTTAAAAAAATAATATGACATTAAACATGTGACATTAACCATTTAATACTATACTTTTGCCATAGGACTTAGTCAATATATTGCATCCAAACCAACTCCCTCCGAACTCCGAACAGACATAAGCAACTAAACCTTGTCATAAAAACTGGATTTATAATTTAAATATCATACAGACTACCAGCATAAATGCAGTACTAAAACACACATACAATGCATTGGTAGGCTAACTAGGTAAGTAAGGAGCTAAATTTATTAAATTAAAAAAAAGTTAGTGACAAATAAACATATGTTTTTAAATAATTAGGTTAACTAGTATCTCCTATTGCTGAAATTCGAACAATTGTGTTTGTAAAGGAAAGAACATTAACTTCTTTTTCACACAATTAAGGGTCGGCTCTAGTAAAACAGAAAGCAACCTGCTGACTCCAGCGTAGCGGCGGTAGGTTACGCGGACATTGCTCATCCTAAATCCATTTAAAACCCGCAATTGTTCAAATAGCGTTTTTAAAAATAATACCAAACTCTTTGGGAAAAAATTCTTTATCCGAATGGCTTGGTAATTTGTTCGCTATAATTAATAGTTACAACGTAAACAAATATTTAAAATCACCCTATAGCGGCGGTAGGTTACACGGACATTGCTCAGCCTAAATCCATTTAAAACCCGCAATTGTTCAAATAGCGTTTTAAAAAAAATACCAAACTCTTGGGGACAAAATTCTTTATGCGAATGGCTTGGTAGTTTTTCTCTATAATTAATAGTTGCAACATAAAAAAAATATTAAAAATCAATGTTTTAAATTGTTAATAAATATTAAACAAAATATTTTTCTTACTTTTTAAAAAGTCATTTGTATGCATATTGACCATAGCTTTAAAATGACATATCGTTTATAATTTTCCGATCAAAAATAAAGGAAAAATTTGGATTTTAATTTAACATTGGTCTTATGGAGTGTTAGCCAACATGGCCGACAGCTAGAGCCGACCCTTAATTGGAATTTATTTGTATGGAAATTCTAAATTCGTGTTTAACGCTATGAGGGAAATAATTGGAAAGGGCAAAGAGAAAACTTGATAGCATTAATTATAAATATGAAGTTCATTAGCGGTAATCAATTCAACTAATTAAACCTTAGAGTAATTAAACAAATAAATAAAAAATAAGAGGTAATTTAATTGAAAGACTTGAATTCGTAGGTAATTTTTTTTATAATGTTTTAAAAATATTTTCCCGTGCAGAGCAGACAAAGGGATATCATCTCATACAGCTATTAGTTTAATCACTATGATTACATTTAGTTGTTTGGAGCTTGTTGCAAGGAAAAGTCCTGTGTGTATGGAAATATAAATCCCAAATCTAAAAATATACATTTTAATTTCTCACTATACTATAGTATAGAGAAAGTATAGCGATCGCAAAAAAAATCGATGTCGAGATTTTTGTGGATATATCCGTTTTGGGACCCCCTGAGTTCGAAAACGTGGTTTTTACAAAATGTCTATCTGTATGTATACAAAACTAGAGAGAAAACTATTCGATCGATTTCGAACAAATTTGCGCAAAACATGTCAATTAGGCCTGTATGGATGCACGAAAAAAGGTTTTGAAAAAATTTGAAAAACAACCCCCTTTTTGGCCAAAAACTCAGTTATTATATTTTTTATAAAAAAAAAAACGGCTCTAACGATTTTGATAAAATTTGGCTTATTTGTAGCGCTTAATGTACCCTACCATATGCAAAAAACCGCATCTTTCAAACAATTATCGTTTAGCTAATAATAATAATAACTGATTTTTGGTGGTTGTTTGGCCAAAAAGGAAGTTGTTTTTCAAAAATTTTCAAAACCTTTTTCTTGAATCTATACAGGAATAATTGACATGTTTGGTGCAAATTTGTTCGAAATCGATCGAATAGTTTTCTCTTTAGGAAATAATAATAATATTTATTTGTTACTCTCCTTCTTTAATGTACTATCCTACTTTAATACAATAGTGAAGTCACAGTTGGGGTTAGTAGCACACAATGCATTGCGTATTGAAAATACTCCCAATACGGGGGTTGGCGTGCGAAGCACACAATGCATTGTGTATTGAAAATA
>JAGFPH010003579.1:15327-28117 GCA_018207615.1 Philaenus spumarius | reverse complement strand
GGGGGTTTGGGGGGGGGGTTAAAGTTACTAAATCACGATTTCTCCAAAACCACCGAACGGATTGGAATGAAATTTGGTATGTAGTTTCTTCTAGGTCCCTAGGTGCTCGCTAAGAAAGGGTTTGAAAAAATTCGAAATTTTAGGGGGTTTGGAGGGTTTGGGGGGTCAAAGTTACTAAAAAGAACCACCAAACGGATTTGAATGAAATTTAGTATGTAGCTTCCTCTAGGACCCTAGGTGCTCGCTAAGAAAGGGTTTAAAATAATTCGGAATTTTAGGGGAGGTTTGAGGGGTCAAAGTTACTAAAAATCCCTGTAAGAAATACATAGTGTAATATATTTATTGATAGAATATATTTTTTGTTAATATACATTTAATTTTGATTTGTCTACCCATGCAAAGCCTTATCGGGCCAGCTAATGTTATATAAGTGTCATTCTCCCTAATTTTATAATAAATATTAAAAAGAGTTACTTAATGTTTTGATGTTCACGTATAGTAATATAATGTAATGATTTATTAAATTTCATCTACATTTGGATTAAATCTAGACGAACGTCTACTTGGCAAAACGCCTTCAGTTCCTACCATTTAAGTACTAATTAAATTGTTCTTTGCATAAACGTTTTTTTGTCTTAGACCAGCTTTTGTGTGTCCTTCAATGATGTGCCATGAAATGGACTCCAACCTCATTGTTCAATAAGTTGCACAAATCGCAAACACTTCAGTTTACTTCCTCTACCCATTGCTTGAATTCAAATGAAATAATAATTAATCCTTCGATGCGTTTTTAAAACTGATTTCATAGTAAAAAAAAATGGTAATTTTTAAATACGTTCTGTTGCCCAAATCAAATTCAAAAATTATATTAAAATTATTTATCGTCACTATTTTCTTTTTTTATTGCACTATACGCGTTTCGGCTACTCGGCCATTATCTTGTGTTTGCTGAGGTGTTAAAAATACATAAATACACATACACATGACATTTAACATTAAACACTGTACACATTTTAATTCTTGTCTAAATCTAAATTTAACGTTTTGTAAATCAGATAACTCTTAATTTTTATACAAATCCGAAATTTTATGTAGAACAATATAAAGGTTCTTTATAAACCTATACAATCTTTTGTAACAATTTAGCTTACAGAAACTATTTAATTTCAATTAGCTAAGTTCGCTTTGCACTATCGAAATTGTTGAAGTAAGTTATTGTATAGCGCAAGGTAGCTTTGCAGGATATTTGAATAATTTAGCAACAATGAAGTTTCAATTGATTGCGACAATCGGTAGTACTAGTTGAAATTACATTAGCCTTTGTCAATTCTAGAAAATGTGACAGTAGTGGTACGAGGTTAGAAGTGGGTTTAACTGATTGTTGGGGTAATGAAATAACATATGGCAACATATTTAAAACTAGCTAGCTCTATCCGGCTTTGCACGGATAGACAAATCAAAGATAAATGTATATTAACAAAAATATATTATATAAATAAATATAAATTACACTAAGTATTTCTTATGGGGAGTTTTAGTATCTTTCATCCCCTAAAATTTAGTTTTTTTAAGCTCTTGCCTTTTCTTATCAGCACCTACGGCCCTAGAAGAAGCTACATACAAAATTTCATTCCAATCCGTTCAGTAGTTTTAGAGAAATCGTGATCAGTGAGTCAGTGGATTTGGCTTTTATATATATAGATTAGTGAAATGATATGTGGTATTTAGTATTAATGTTTTTTCGCTTTAATAATAAAGTTTACAATTATATTTTTGTTACAAAACAAGTGAAAAAAATGCAAAGCTAAAAAGACAAAATAAGTGATTATATATTTACTTCATGTAAACTATAAACCACCATTTGTCTTTTGCTTAAAGAAGACAGTTGAGTATTTAACGATATAATTCACGTCTCGGTGAAGATTAGTTTTCCTCTAAACGGCGCAAATATTGTTGTAAGTGAAATTTTTGATACTTTGTATAGGTAGTACAAACCAAGCTGAAAAAGTAAAATCTATCAAATGTTTTATTGTAGATATATGATTTTGTAAAGCTTTAAAATACACACAAAACCTATGTAAATGTGTAGACAAGCTTTCAGAAATTATGGACAGTACTTGAATTAATAGCTCCGTAAAATTGATGTAAAATTATGTTTTTCATAATACAAAGAAACAAATTCAGTATTGCAATCTATATAAATAAAAATGTAAATTTTCGTTTGTTAAAAAACTCAAATCTCCGAAAGTTTTTCTCCGATTACTTCCGATTTCACAAGTACTTCATCGATTTTACTTGTGAAATGTTTACACAACGTTAACGAATACAAGCAGGTTTTTAATACATACAAAATAAAAAACAGCATCTATTGAACATAAAAACAACAAAAAGTATATTAAATATTTAACAAAAATACGAGTGCCATTAAATATATTTATTGACTACAATAATAACAGTAATCAGCTGTTTGCTATAATATTTCCATTAACACCTGATTTCAAAATTGTAAACAATGAATTATTTGCATTTCTAACTTGTAGGTTAGGATTTTGTAAAGAGCGACATCTGTTGGACGTAAAACCAACACAAACTATACTAAATATTGTATGGAAAAACGAACGCCATAATAAATAATTATTAAATACGTTTAGTGGTGGTACAGAAATTTGCTCAAACATTTTCATTACCAGATGATTTCAAAATTTGAAACATTTTTTTGTATTTCTATTTGTTAATTAAAGTTTTGTTTAAGTAACCTTTATTATAACTGATGGTATAAAATATACGAAATAATTTGATTTGGACATTTAACATTATTTACAATTTTAGCTTTGAGATTATTATTAATCATAACCTTTATTGTAAATAAAACATAACATATGTGTAGGCTATAGAAGGATCCAACCGGGTTGGCGTGCGGTGTAACCTAGTAAAAATAATAAATTACAATTATGTAGATCGAAGCTCATTCAGGACATGATTAAACGAATAGACAGCGTTGTATCGGAGAAAATTATAGGTTTGAAACCCACTTAGGTAGTTTTTAAAAACTGTGTTAAGTGGCTGGTTGGTGGAAGTAAAGCAATCCGTGGTTGTTTTGCTTCCAAGCTGACGGGATATGGTAGTTGCAAATTTTACCACTAGGAATTTAATTCTAAATGTGTGTGACAATTCAATGGATATCATTTTTAAAACGATAGACTTAAAATGTGTTACAATTACATAACTTTGATGTAATATAGTTCCTGTAAGTAATATACAATTAAGATGACAGTGGCAGTATGGTGGACGAGTGTCGATTGTAAAGGCGTTGATTGCAACTTGTATAATATTCAAATATTTGTTTGTAAATAAAAATAAGTTGTGTCAGATGTGTACATTAGTGTACAATTTAAATAAAAACCTGAACCACAAAACAAGGAACAAAAACAATAACTAAACAACTAAATAATTGTAAGTTATGTTTAATACGTTACAAATTAGTTAAACAGTAAAGTGTTTAACTGAACAATTTGGTAAAGGCATTTGTTAAAAAAAACTTTCTTCGACGACCTAAAAGTATTAAATATTGCCATTTGCTAAATATTTGGATCTTTCGATAACATTTGAATTTTGTATAGTGCAGCGCTTTCTCGGAGAGTCAATAATTTCTACTGTCGCTACTTCTGAATACAACAGAGAGACATTCGAATTTCATCTGCAACGGAAATTACAAACCATAAAATGGAAATGTGTTCATCCGAATGAACAGAGTAGACTACATTCGAAACTCGCTAGGATTAAATAGCTTTTTAAACTGTGATACTCTTTAGGATGGCGGAAGTAAAGCAAAGGGTGGTTTGCTTTCCTTCAAGCTGTCGTGATTTCGAGGTTGCATATTCTTCTGCTTTGTACGTAATTAAAAATTTGAGCAAAAATAAGTTGTAAACAAAAGCAGTCATGCAAATGTTGTAAATTGTTCTGTGTATTCAGTTTACCTCAATAGGGAACTTCACCTTATAACTCTTCATCCCCTTATATTTCTTCTATTTTAAACACACAAAATTATATAATTTCTAATGTTATATTAAAAACGCAGTAATTAGTTCAGTTCCCGTAAATAAATATCCTCTAACGTAATACATTTATATTTGTCCTTAAGGGTCTGCTGTAGTGGCGGCCATCTTGGATTTTTATCCCATAAGAGATGTTAAATTTCAAACCATTTATTTCGTTTACTTTTTATCATAAAATTGTTTGCAAGGTCTCATTTTAAGCAAAGTCACAATACGCATCCGTCTTGCAATTAAATGTTTTTAAAATTTGTTAAGTAATTGACATTTTGTGAGTACAAAGTTTGAATTCTTTCCCTAACACAATAAAAAATAATAATACAAAATAATTTTCAAGCCGGATCCGAAAATTTTATAAAGAATATTCAGTTTTTTTTGCAACACTCAATTAAAAAGATACACTTATAAAATGGTTTGAAATGAGGCAATGTCAGTGCAATTTCAATGTATGTTTAGATAGGGATATAGTGAGAGGCGCTAGCGTTTCCTGTCGATTTCTCGTTTACTGGAGCAGACCCTTAAGTTATTGCATTTGCAAACTATAAATTTCAGCCTAAACCCAGTCCATGCGAACAACCCTTGTTATGTGAAGCCACTCTGCATAATTACTTTCTGCTTAGTTTAATATTTCTTTAACCTTGACGTGTCTGATTATTATAAAGAGCTCTTGCTAATTCGTAAAATTAGAGTTGTCTCCTTTCTTATTTCAATTAAATAACAGTTCTTCAAACTATTTAACTACTTTAAACTTTATCACAGAGATGAAGCGAGTGTGTTACAACTTAAATAAAAAACACTATACATTTAAATTAAGCAATATATTTGCTTTTGTACTTTGTATTTCTTCTTGTGTTAAATAGGTTATTTATTGTCTTGACTAATACAAACGTCGTCATATGAAATTATAAATTTTATTTAGTGTCGGTAAAAGTGTAATATTCAAGAAAAACTATTTACGGTCACCTAAAAAAATTAGATCGTGTTAATACAGATAGACTTTATTAAAATATCGATTAAAAATTACAAATAGGAATAGTGGTTTATGGATAGGGGTATGTGTATGGGTATGAACAATTTTTATTCCACATACAATAACATATTATTACATTATTTATCTATATATATAAAAGCCAAACCCACTGTCTCACTGATCACGATTTCTCCATGGACTATGAAACTTGAACTATTGAACTACTGAACGGATTGGAACGAATTTGGTATGTAGCTTCCACTAGGGCCATAGGTGCTTACTAAGAAAGGGTTTGAAAAAATTAGAAATTTTAGGGGGGTTTGGGGGGATCAAAGTTATTAAAAAACGATTTCTTCAAAACTACCGAACGGATTGGAATTAAATTTGGTATGTAGCTTCCTCTAGGGCCATAGGTGTTACTAAGAAAGGTTTTTTTTTTGTTTTTAAAGGTGAAAAACCTAGGTGGTTATCATCGCCTGGATAACTAATAGCATTCGTATAATGCTCATACTATCACACACACAGGTATAAAATTAAACTTTTATTTACACACACTACAGACACTACACGATACAATAACAACGATAACAACAATAATTGCATAATAACAACTTGTCACAGGGTACTAAGAAAGGTTTTCAATAAATTAGAAATTTTAGGAGGTTTATTGGGGTCAAAGTTACTAAAATCCCCCATAAGAAATACATAGTATAATATATTTACTGGTATATATTTTTTCTTAATATACATTTAACTTTGATTTGTCTATCCGTGCAAAGCCGGATCAGGCCAGCTAGTAATATATATATATATATAGGTAGTACCATTTAGGATGGCGCGTGGTTTGCGCAGAAGCAGTAATGCCCTTCTCCCTCCAACACCAGTCTTCGTCGTTTTGTAAGAAAAATACAGTCTGTGTCAAATCCATCGATTAGAGGGCCGCCGAGCAATTTTTAGTATTGGACGCGCTTTCAATTACAAGCTTCTGCACAGTACTAGGATTATTTAATTAGGACAAATTTTATATATTTGTAATCTGCGTGATGTGTTGCAACTAACAGTATAAATATCTTCCAGTTTAGTAAATGTTCGGAATTTATACAATAAGAAATACTTCGATTTTTTTAATCGGGACATGAAAAAGTAGTAAAGCGTAAACTTTTTATATTTTTAGGGTAGAAAGAAACTTGCAGCGGCAAAGTTGTAGAAAATTAGTTGAATTACATATTTTATTTCAAACATTTTTCAGTCAGATGTTTGGTTTGTCCACAAATCGCTTGCAAATAAGCGCAACCAATATTATCAGGTAATAGCCTAATGTAAACATATTGTTTTTTTCTTTTTCTTTATGTCTATAGTTAATTTATAATAATTAACTGAATTGAAGAGCGGGACAGTCAATAATTTAATGTAATGTAAGTATATTGTTTTTCTTTATATCTATACTAAATTCATAAGAAACTACTTGAAGAGTTGGACAGTAAATTATTTAATGTAATGTAAATATATACTATTTTTCTATTTACCTATATCTATAGTAAATTTATAATAAACTACATTATAAGTTATAAAATAGCCTTTAATTTAAATCGTATTTTAAGCGTGTTTAATACATGTTTTATTTAAAATGTCTCGATAACATAAAGTAAATACTGTAAGTAGACATAACTAGGGTTGACTGTACAATGCTCCGCCTAAACTTAGTAGGGGAAGTGTGGTGGGATAGGTACTCTGTCTCACTCGCACTACCCGCCCTACGCGCCATCCTATATGATTTTATCTATACCAGAGGACTACCAGAGGACTTCACCATATGTTCGCTTCACTCACCATACAGTAGGCCCAGCCAGCTGCGCACGTGGCAGTGAGTGTACTAGCCGTCCTGCTGACATGATACCAGTGTACCGCGTCCAACTATACTGTACACGATTATACTTTATTTACACTACGATTACACTGACTTAATGTTGAAAGAAAAATCGGAATTTTTGTACTTCGTTTAGGTAGACCCTAACAGTGCATACGTTATAAACACATTCAATTTAAAGCAAGTATCTAATTTGTAATACAAAAATAATGTCAAAATAAATTTTAATCTTCCGAATATGACAGGACAATTATGAGCTACAAGGAATTTTTTGTTTCTTGGTCATGCAAATTTCACCAGCGACAAAGTTTTAGATTATACAATGAAAAAAAATTTAATTTTAAAAACTTTTTTGTAGGAGCACTGTGTCACAATCGTGGTTTGAATACAAGTCAAAATATTGCGTGAAACTGCCCAGCTGCGTTTGTCGATCTGCCCATTGTCAATGTATTTTTTTTAGTATTTAGCAAAAATATCTAAACGTAATTAGCTTGTGATAATAATTTTTACCATATATTACACTAATATCTTGATTTGTGTACGCCTGACTTGTAATAAAACGGCCCTCCGGCACTGCGGATGTTTTTAGAAATGTACCCCCGCCTCGCCTCAAGCCCATCCGCCTGCTCAGAAACCCGCGCGCGCAGCTGGCTTGGGCTTACTGTACTTGCGGAAAATCAAATGCAAAACAGATATTGCATACTCTGATATTTTTAAGGAAATGACGATTGATTAGGATAGAATTGCCTTTATTTTTGCTGAGCAAGGTTAGGATTGTCTAGTCCTCTCTACTACCTAACCCCAGTATACATAAATTATTACATTACAATACATACGTAGTAAAATAACAGTAAAACAAGAATAATAATTAAAATTAATTAAATAATTAAAATTTTTTAAGTTTTTGTATCTAAGTTAAGTTTTATTTGAAATTACTAGTATTTTTTTCTGGTTTGTTTATTTGTTTACCAAGATGTGGTTAGTTTATATTTTCTTATTTTGTCTAGCTAAGTTTATATCTTTAATAATGTATTATGTTTCTGTGTTTAGTTAAGCTCGTATTTATGTATTCAAAGAATGAATAAATATATATATATAAAAAAAAAAAAAAAAAAAAAAAAATTACAATAATAGTAAGAATATGAATAACAACAGAAAATTAATTTAAAAATTAACATACATTAAAATTACATTGACAAATTTTTTAAAGAAAAGGAAAACAAACTAACATAACATAATCAAATAAACAGTATGTAGACTAGGTTTTACATTTTTAAAGATTAACGATTAAGTGATCAATGACAAGTGATTAATTAAATACAATTATATACGTACTTAATCCTCACAGGAGCACACACACGCACACACGCACATCCATACATAATAACATATAGAACAGACTCAAAAAAAAAAAAAAAACAAGATAAGCAACATTATATTACTAAATAAACTAAAATACATAATAAATGATTATTACCCCTCCATACAACTGTATTTAAATAAACGGTACCAGATAACTGCCACATACTATCTCCCACTTTAAACTTTATACCTTCCCAAGAGTAGCATAGGAGGTGGTTATTTAGCATTGCAAAAGTAGGAAAATGTTACCATGGAAAATATTTAGATGCATGTAACACACATCCATATAATTATTATATTATATTATTATTTAAACTATTCGATCGATTTCGAACAAATTTGCACCAAACATGTCAATTAGGCCTGTATAGATGTACGAAAAAGGTTTTAAACAATTTTGAAAAACAACCCCTTTTTTGGCCAAAATCCCCCAAAAATCAGTTATTATTATTATTATTATTATTACCTAAACGAGAACTTTTAGAAAGATGTGGTTTTTCGAATATGGTAGGGTACATTAAGGTCTACAAATAAGTCAAATTTTATCAAAATCGTTTAAGCCGTTTTTGAGAAATTTTGATTTTACTCGTTTTTGCTATTTTTGTAGGGGGGGGGGGGGGAAAAAACCCATAAAAAATAAAAAAATTAGAAGAAATGAAAAAATTTCATGGAGATATTTTAGAACTACACCTACATTCCAAATTTCATCAAAATCGGACCGTTGGTATGGTCTCCAGCTCTGTACACATCCTTACAGACACATAGACACACGGACAGACATCACAAAAAAACACTTTTTTGGGTTCAGGGAGTAGCCTACAAATACAAAATATAATTTCACTAAACATTTTTTTGGGTTCAGGGAGCATCAACACAGATAATTCCACTAAACATTTTTGGGGGATTCAGGGAGCACCAAAACAGATAATTCCACTAAAAATTCAAATTCGAAAATTTGAACGAAAACAATACTTTCTCCATATACTACATATAGGGTGGAGAAAGTAAAAAGACAAACTAATCATTCCATTACACCCTAAGACAAGGACACTACTTGATACAGTTTACTCAACAAGAAAGTTTTAAGTAATTTTGAGAACTTGACACGACTATCAACATATTTAATAGCTTCTGGAAGTATCGGTGGTACAAGCGGCATACGGACACAGTAAAGTATTTATTATACATGACGGTTATATGTAGCGATATAACGAGCAAAGTGGATCCTCTTCTAGTGTTCTTTGCACTGATATCGGAGCTTAAAACCAACTTTTCAGCCAAATAACTAGGCACTCCAGTCCGTAGGACCAAATACAGGGTAATTAAAATATAAAAAGATCACAGATCGTAAGTTTAAAGGTACCAAGTTCTTTATAATAAGGAGTTACACGATCATCGACTTTTAAACTAAAAAAATTAATCTTGTGCAGTAATTCTGTGCCCTCTGCAATTTGTTACCAGAACTACAGACTACCCATGGTTGTACACATGCCCTCCATGAAATGACATGTGTAGAGGAGTCCTCATGTGAAGTGTAAAGTTGTTTTTTCAGTGTATATTTTAAATGTGTTCAAGTGTTTGTGTTTTTTAATGTTTTGTGTTAATTGTGTATAGTTTATTACGACGTGTTCCACAACAGTGGAATGAATCATTTTTGAGGTTGATCTGATGATGGTGGCATGAACCACCGAAACCGGTAATCCAGAAAGGATAATATATTTTAGAGTGCTCGACGGATACAAATAAGGTAATTAATTACAAATTATTATTATCATAATAGTCAAAAAAGTAGTTGTCAAACAGAATTCTAAGAAACATCGTCATGCCTGTTTTATTAAGTCTGTTTTTATTCGAGAATATCCTAAAATGATTGGTTTTATCTTAGCTCTGTTGATTAAAAGTCCATTTTTCTTAGTCCACAGGATAATATTTTCCAAATCATAATTCTCATTCTAATGCTCTTGTCAACATCACCAATTTTAAAGTGCAAATATATTTGAAAATCGTCAGCGTATACATGAAATTTACAGTATATTAGAACAAAATGAATATCATTAACGTTCAAACTAAACAGTAAAGGTCCTGGGACTGAGCCCTGTGGAACTCCAATACAGACATCCTTCAACATCATTATCAACCGTTACGCACTGATTTTCGGGTCTTTTCTGTTATATCCCCGCATTTACAAACTATTTTCTAAAACTATTTTCTATTCTCAAACTATTTTCTATAGAATGAGGATTAATCGGGAATGTCCAAATAACTATTTATGACTACTACATAGGCCTAACATATAAGGAAGGAAGTTACCAGTTTTTGCTGATATTAGATAAGGGTTATCGCAAACGCATAACTTTACTATTCGACTCTAAGCCTAATATTTTTACAGACAACGACGTTGTTTTACATTTTACTGTTACATTTTGAATACAGGTAAACACACTGTGACTAAATAGGTTAGGTTAGAACCTTTTAGGTATTTTTTTATTATTATTTTTGCATTTATGTTGCCATAGGTTAGCCTAGAGTCGACTAGTAAAGTTGCACATGTTTAAATTTATTTTTATTATTTCTTTCCTAACAATTATAGGCCTACGTTTAAATGGTGAGTAAATATTATATTTCACATTTGTAGTTCTATCCCGATTAATCCTCAATTCTATAGAAAATAGTTTGTAAATGCGGGGATATAACAGAAAAGACCCTGATTTTCTCCATACAGACTGTACCCATGCAATGCACAAATGAGCCAATCCCATAGTTCTTAATTTAAATACGAGCAATGAGTGTTTTACGCAGAGCTGTGGTAGTACTGTTGCCAGTTCGAAAACCAGATTGTAGTGGATTGTAGTGTGTTATTCCAGATAGTTTGTCAGTTTTTGTTGCTCTATACGTTCTAGACATTTAGATAAAGCTGGCAATATACTTATAGGTCTAAAATGGAGGGACATAAAGGTTACAATATTTTACCAATAGGACGGACTAGCGTGTACTTCCAGATAAGAGGATAAACACCTTTTGTTAAAGATAAATTAGACAAATTAGTAATGATAGGCGAAATAGAAGGAATAGTGCCTTTAATAAAACTAATATGAACACCATCTATACCAACAGAATTTGAACTAAGTCTACGAATAGCCTTAATCACATCAGCATCTGAGGCTGGAGAGAAATTGTAAACTTTATTTGAAACACTATGGTGGTCTTGCGAGTCCAAATTTAAATTATTTATGGATATATTATCTGCAGCAAAAGAGTTCAGAAATAATTATTTAAATCTTCGATTGGTACGTTTATCGAATGATGACTTCGTACTTTTCTTATTCCTAATTCTTGAACACCACGCCATAAAGCAGCAAAGGATTTGTTTTTGTTTAAAAAAAAAAAAAAAAAACATGAGAATACTTAACTTTAGCATTTCTTAGTTACTTAGTTATAAAGTAAAAGTACTTTATATCTAAGATTACGAAATTGCTTAATTACGGTGATTCATTAGAAGTCGAAAATCATTTGAAATGCATGTAGCTGGACGCTGAGTTATACGTTTATTTACAATTGGGGCATGTTTATCGTAAATATCCAATAACATATTTAAAAATTATTGAACTACTAGGTATCTGGTCTCCGGCTGTGGCTGTTTTGCATAATTTTACAAAGGTATTTATATTTACTAAAAAAAAAAAAAAAAAAAACAGCAAAACGTCACATTATTAATTTTTTTCGGACATATAGATAATTATTACCATATCATGTTGTATATTTTTGGAAAAAGGAAGAACAGGAGAATAAGAAATCATAAAAAACTAAAAATTAATCAAACATTTTTTTTCTATTTGGAGTAATTGTATTGCAAAATGGTTTTATGCCACTCAAGAATATACTAAACAAATTTAGATTTATAGTTTGTAAACCTTTATAGATAATACAGTAAACCTTTTGTTTGCTTTTACCTAATCTAAAAAAACTGATAATTGTGAAGAATTTATAGTTGTAAAAAAGCTGATTCTAAATTGGTTGCAAATAAACGGATTTTGGTTCATTGTAGGCCTAACCTAAAATTATGTTCAGTTTTTGATCCGAATCAGTTGTTTTATATGTAATATGTAACACCCAATGTTTTAATTAAATTAAAAATGTACTAAGCATTTTTTTTCTTTGCTTTAAGTTGGTCAATCAAAAGCGGCCGTTTAGTTTTTTCCAAATTTTAAACTTTTTCGGGAAACTTCTCAATTTTTCTTTATGTAAATACCTAGTTCGGACTATTAAGAACATTTTCTAACAACAAATAATCAAATTGGTCCAGCCGTTCTCAAGTGGTGCGCTTACAAAGGAACAGCAATTAATTTTTATTATATAGATTTCGTATTCATTAATGGAATTATTTGTTGTACTAAAAGGCCTAGCGACAAAATTGGCCAAGAAATCATCATAGATAATGTTTTTAACAATTCTATAAGAAATTTATTTATCTGGGTACTTGCAACTTTTATAAAGTCGCACGCTATTATCTCACGTGTGTGAGAGCATTAGATTTAACAA
>JAGFPH010003579.1:0-12644 GCA_018207615.1 Philaenus spumarius | reverse complement strand
ATAGGGGATCAACCACCATATACTGAAAATGTAGACGATTGTCTACTTACTAAAAACATTTGGGAATTGTATACTATACTGAAAATATAGGTGATTGTCTTCTAAAATGATCAAATATCCTTATATATTGCCCACTATACTGTAAAAATGCGATTTTTTACTCTACTGACAATATATAGTCGATTGTTTAACAGACTGAAAAAATATAGGATATTGTCTCCTATACTGAAAATATATTCGATTGTCTACTATACTGGAAACATAAATAATTGTCAAAAGTACTAAGCAAATATAGGGGATTGTCTACAATACTGAAAATATAGACGATTTACAGTAGTGTATAGTAGTACAGAAAAAAATAAGCAATTGTCTACTATACAGAAAAAATAATAAATAAGCGTTTTTCTACTATACTAAAAATATAGGTGATAATCTACTATACTGTAACAGTATAGGCGTTTGTGTACTTAACTGAAAAATATGCGATTATTTACTATACTGATATTATATATAATTGTATACTATACTGAAAAAAACTTAATATTACAAAATCCTATTTTAAAAATAAGAATATGCTTATTTCTAAATACCATTAATTAAAAGCAAAAGGTTATTTGCTTTAAGAATAAGGTTGTACTTAAAACAGATTATGTACGTCTACCGTTGCATCGACCTGGCTGCTGAGTAAGGGCCCTGATGAATAAGCCGGACGATACAATGATACATAGATAGACTCAAAAACAGAAACAACGCAGGAAGTGAAACATATCCATGACTCAATGTTTTTCCGAAAAGATTTTATAATAAAATTTGAAGAAACTAGTTGTTCAATTCAATTCAGTTGTTTAAAAATAAATGTATATTTACCAAAATGATGATGTATCGGTTCGTGGACATTTAAGCGTTGTGTTCGATTAGCTGATGTTAAGCTTCGTGTCATTAAAATGCTTAAAATTATGATAGTAACTTAATGTAGCTGTGTTACGTGTATACTTATTATTCCATATATCTGCCATTTTGTTTTTTACAAAATAAAGCATACCTCCAGAACAGTCTGACTAATTGAGTTGAAAATTTCAATGGTATATGGGCTAATAAGATAAAGAACTAACTCGAGAAAAATAATCAATTTGATCCGATGATTTTTATCAAAAGAGTGACTGTAACTCTTTCCATATCGATACAATAGTGTAAGTGCTAAAACAATCGAATAAAAGACAGGATCTCTTCTAATATGATTTGACAGGCGAATTAATCACTACCTACACTTTGTTGCAATGGCTGTAGGGCGCATACAATTTACTCTCAGAGTTTTAAATTTTGTCTTTATTTATTTTTGCAATTTAACCATTCGATTTTAAATATAAAGAGCTTTGAAAAGTATCGCTTGGTGTTTTTATAAAAAAAGCTTTACCGTGTTTAGTTATTTTTACAGTCTATATACAGCCACCAGTTTAAAACAAAACATTTGATTGTTCCTTTTTTCCCAAACTTTGTTTTTACCTATTCTTAACCATGCAAAGTTTCAGCATAATCAGTTGAAGTGTTTCGTAAACATATCTTTAAGCGTACTCGTAAAATGATTTTCCGAAGTTTGGCATCAAACTTAGTCAAAATCCTCTACATTGTTAAATTTAAGAAGAATTAAACACATTTCTTTCAAAATTATCATAACAATCACCAGATGACATACCTACCAGTAAGAAAAATGCATGAATATCGGAACAGTGGTTCTTGAACTATAAACACTCAAAACGACAGAGAGGCGTTATGTGATAAATAGAAATAATTTTTAAAATTTCATATTTTAATTTTAACACTTTACATATACTAATTATATTATATTTTAATTATACTAATTGGTAAATAAAACGTGAATTCACTTTTATATATTTTCCTTTCGAAACTTCTGCATTAATTAAATTACAGCTTCAAATAGGTTTAATGCACTTCAGTGCTAATGACATTTTCAAATTAATAATTATTTTTGATAAACATATTTTGATTGATTTGATTGGTGTTGTTCCTCCAGTACAAATTTATAGTTACAAAAGAAACAGCTCACGCATAACGATCTTACGAAAATAAAATTCTGTTCACACCAACTCGAAATAGAATTAATTTTACAAAAATTTATCCAAAAACAAATGATTCTTTCAATTGAATGTCTATCCTGAAACAAACGTTAATCAACATATTTTATCATATTTTAATTTGATAATGAAGAGCAATGCAAACTATTTTGATAGTTTTAACTAGATTTGTATCTGAAGCAGAGATTACATTGATTAAATTTTCGTTTGTTCTGCTGAAAATAAAGACATTTCATAAAATTGTTTAATCACTATAAAAACCCAACTTGTAAAGAAGGAACTGTTAAAGCACAAACACAAGACAAATGAAATACGTTGTAAGTCTGGCGTGTTACAGGTTATTTAATTTCTTCAAGTTACATGATAAAATTCACATTTTTACAGATTGCTTTCATCACTAGCCACAAACTAGGTCAATTTGTCTCTGTAACTTAATTAAATACTTACTTCCATTATTTACCCTTTCACGCGCCATACATTTTCTATGTTAAAAAGATAAGATAATATTTAAATGCAAAAGAAACTTTTCCTTTGAGTTCTTTCTGCGAAAACGAAAAGAATACGTTTAGGTAAGACAAAAATAAATCAAACTAATCCGCATCCTTTCTACAAGCACATATTTTATAATTAGTAAGCTCTCGTAAATAATTAAGGGCAGATTAATTGATACACATCAGAAAAAGTATAATTTTGTTATTCGTCTTAAAAGTGTAATAAAAGTTCTAACATAAACTGACGGAAATAGTGACGCATTAACACTCTACCTAAACACCTGAAATAAATTTTATAAATTGTATAAAACATAACAAAATACCACACATTTAAGGGCAGCCCAACCTAAAAAATTATTTTTTATTCATTTTTGTTTTTTTGTTAATTATTATTCTTCAGAATTTCCTCTTTCCAACGATATTATATTGTCCACCTTATAAATTATTGTCAATAAAAAATGAACAAAAACAGCTTGCATTCATTATTAGATGAGTATTAAAGAAAAGTATGTAAAATATGTTTTCTGCTTTTTGCTTTTTTTGGTGATTTTCCGAAATTTGTAATTTTTAAACTTTCATGACACATTTCTCAAGAACTACTGGGTGTATCATAATAACATTTTTACATGATGTTTTTGGCACTAAATATTAGTTGATACACACTTTTTTTTTTAAATCATAATTTCTTTTTTACTTTCTCCCCCTATACACCATAGTAGTCTATATGGAGAAAGTATTGTATTCGTCAAAATTTTCGAGTTTGAGTTTTTGGTGGAAATATCCGTTTTGGGTCCCCCTGAACCTAAAAAATTGGTTTTCGGAGTGATGTGTGGGGGTGTGTCTATGTGTGTGGATGTTATCAGACCTAGAGCCTAAACCAGTCGTCCGATTTTGATGAAATTTGTTATGGAGGCACTAATCCACGGTATCTCCAGGATTTTTTTTCATTTTTGTGAATTTTTTATTTTTAAGGGTAATTTTCCTATAAAAACCCTTACAATAACGGAAAAATCAACTTTTCTCATAAACGGCTGTAACGATTTTGATTAAAATTTTATAGTTTATTGGGGACCTAAAGTACTATAAACCATAAAATTTTAATCAAAATCGTTCGAGCCATTTTTGAAAAAAGTTGGTTTTTCCGTTATTTTATGGATTTTTATGGGAAAATTAGGCCTACTCTTAAAAATAAAAATTGGTATTTTGAATTATTATTCTACTGATGAAAAGGTAGAGTATGTTATAGTACTTTTCGTCAAAGTTCTGAGGGAGAAAGTATGTGTCAGTTTCCTGATACCGTTTATTTCAAATAAAAACAAAAACTCCTGTTAGGAACTAGGCAAAGACCTAAGCTTTCAAACACACAAAATTTATGACTCTAGCTCATACTGAACCAGAGATATGTGTCACCTAGTTAACATTATGCTCTTGTGGAAGTCGGGCTGCCCTTAAATTAATTATGAGCCTACATAAATTTACGATTTTAAACCCAAATATATTAAATAGTAATTTAAGCAACACTATATTATGGTGCATTTTAAAATATATTAAAAGTTCCATTAAAAGTTGTCATTGTTATTAGGCCTAAAATTGTCAATTAACATATAATATGATCAAACTTTTATGATTCTATTAAAATAGCAATAGTTAAGACAAATAGCAAAAGACAGAACATGCGCATGCGCTATCCAAACATGTCAGGAAGAAAAAATTTTAAATTGTTGCAACACAAAATTTAACCTAAAAGCTGTAAACTAACCTTAAAATATTTCACATAGTTGTTGAAGTACTGCAGCCATTGAATGAAATTAGCTTGTATACGTTAATGTATAAAAACAAAAATATAATTTACACTCGCTTTTATCTGAGTTTATTTCTTTTCAGGTGTTGGAATTATTATAAGACAAAGTGAATGAATAGATAACACGAGAGAGAAATTTCCACCTCACGCATGCTACAACTAGGCACGGGAGTTTTATTAAGTGCATTTATAGATTTGGGGTCATAATTACCTGGATGTGCATGCAGTGAAAGTCAAATAGACAACGCAGAACATAGTTTTTATGCTTTGAATGCGGAAAGAGAAATAGTAGGCCTCAAGTTAAGAGTCGAAATAACACCTGAGAACAGCTCAAATATGGTATAGAGTAGACAGGTAAATACGTGATGATCTAATCAGAAAACATCAAACACAGAACGGAAAACTTTAGACCGCACCATGGGGTTTAAGATGTAATTCTTTCTAACGACACATTACAACCCAAATGGCTTCAGAGAAGAAGTGTTTTTTTTTTTTAGTGGGCTAATAAACTTGGTATGCAGCCTCCAAGTTACTCAAAAGCACTTGTTTCACGTCTCTCGTAAAGTACAAAAAGCCAAGATGGTATATGTATCTGTTAATTTTAAATATTGTTATCCATTTGTGACTGAAACTGGAGATCTACAAGTTCGGCATATACGATGAGTACTCTTAAAATGGAGGTATTCATGATAAGATAAACTAGATTTATTTAGAAAAGGTGTTCAATTTAATACCGTAGCAACCAATTGTATCTAAAAACATGAAAACAATCAAGATACCTAAAACGAACAATAATTGGAGCAATATTTGTACATAGCGTTCCACAATTTTAAAGTCCCATGCTATCAAATGAGATGGTTCACACCGCGCGTCCGCAAGGTTTCTGAGGATCGCATGCGCATGCGCAATGAACACTTCAGAACCACGTGCTTCGCTCCCGCTCATTTCTGCAAAAACCCGCGTCATCTGCAGTGTGATTGTTGTTGCTGGTGTTCTGTGCGTCTGTACCAGGGCTATAGAATACAAGGGCTGGTCCACTCCATTGATGTTGATGCTCGCCGACTGTCCCCCTCCTATGTGACGTCACTCTGGTACCATGACACGCCGCGTAAGCACGGTTCGCCTTAGCTCTCACGTGTTATTTGATATAACGTTGCAGACGATAACTCTTTAAAAAATTATGCAATACACACAATTACCTAAATTATATGTATACCAAGTTTGGTGAATATTGAGTAATTATTTTGTTCATTACAAGTGTTAAAGGAAGTATTTAATTCCGCGAGATTTTCGACTTTTGACGCATATTTCTCGAAGAAGCATTCCAAGAATTTTTTAAAAAGTTATACAATACACATAATCACCTAAGTTATATGTTTAGCGAGTTTGGTTAATATTGAGCAATTATTTTTTTCAGTACAAATGTTTAAAGGAAGTATTTAATTCCGCGAGATTTTCGCCTTTTGAATCATATTCAATGCTAATTTTCTCGAAGAGGCATTCCATGAATTTCTTTTTAAAAAAATATGCTATACACACAATCGCCTAAATTATATGTTTTGTAAGGTATTTATTTATTTAATGTTACGTTGCAGACGAGATTACTTCATGAAATGTTACCAAGATTATCAAGTAATATTGTCTGCAGCGTTACTTGAATATTCCAAGAAACACCTTTACTAACAAAATACATTAAAACATACATTTTCAGAATGATGAGATATAAATAAATAAATATATAAATAATAATAAGATTTAAACTTAAAGTACCGGTAATTATTGATAACTCAAAATTTAAAAACAACAAATTTTAAGTAATCAGCTTGAAATTAAAATAAACTTTAAAAAATATTTATTTAATGTAAGAGTTGCAATCGAGATTACTTTATGTTAAAAGTTACCAAGGTCATCAAGCTATTTCTTCTGCAGCTTTAAGTTAAAATGTTTAAAAAAATCTTTACTAGCAAAATGCACTTAAAATTGTCAGAATAATTAAATACAAATAAATAATATATAATATACAATAATTATAATCAAATTTAAACCTAGAGTAATAAAATTATTAATGACAAAAATAAAAAATAAAACATAATACTAAGTTAAACTTCTAGACTAAATTAAATTGCACAGTGTCAATTTAAATTTAAATCGTTTAATTGTTTAAATTTAACTATTAAATTAACTATTCAATAAGGCCTAGGGAAGAAACATTTCTATAAAGCATTTTTTTTTTATATTTTATGTCAGCACTAATTATTATGTCAAGTGCATATCTGCATATAAGCTACTCATTATGTGTAAGTATTTAGAACTTGTATGTGTTTTATTTTATAAGCATTACACATGTTTTATTAAACTGCAGTATGCCATTCAACTTTTGGTGGTTTACTGTAATAAATACAATTATTTTCAATAATTTGGCACATTTTGTTCAATTTCGTATTTAGTTTTCAGAAATGTTTCAGAGAATCAAATTAAAAGTATGCTAACATTAGTACACTACATAGGTGTATTACCTAAGAATTAGTTAGTTTTATTGTAACCCTGTCTTCTTCTTACATCTTTAGACTAATTGTTTACAGTCTACTTATTGCTTTGAGTAGTGTCAATACTAAAACTAAAGAAGAGCGCATCATAAAAAATGTTACAGCTTTGCTAAGAAATTGAAATTATTGTAGTAGAGAATACTTATGAGAAGCGTTACGAATGGAGCAGGTGTTACCACTGTGACGTCATCACAGTGGCAGTGACGAGAACGCTTTCCTCGGCGGACTGGTATTCTATAGCCCTGGTCTGCACCATGGAAGCGTTGTTGGAGGAAGTTCGTGGTCATCCTGTAATCAGGGACACAACCATAAAAATATACAAGGACTAGGTTATGGAGAACGCAGAATGAGAGGAGATTGCTGCAAATCTTCAGAAAGATATTAAGTTGTAATTTACTGTCATGTAATTACATTAGAGCAACGATTATATATTTATAATGTTATTTTATGGAAGTCATCATACATTATAATTAATTAATTACCTTATTTTATATTAGTTTTACTAAAGGCTCAATAAAAAAAAAAGAATAACAATCGTATTAACTTTCATAGGCAAAACAAATATTATTTAAAATATAAATCATGTTATGTTATTCTTAGAAATCTAAATTGATGTATAATACTTGGTACAGTAATCAATAAAATGTACATGTCAAATTCCTAAAAAGTACATGCATAGGCATTGTGGGTTACATTAATGCAAAGCGCACCAATACTAAAAGGGAAAGTGTGGTAAAAAAAATACAATAATACAAGAACATTTTATTTTATTGAACTGAGTACATTGTATTAAGAACGAGAAAAAGACACGCTCTTTAATAATTTATATAATGTAGGCCTAATAATTTAAATGTCATGTTACAAAATATGGCCTCCTTGTGCAGGATACTACAGGAAACACAGAATATTATTAGTTACCATTACGTTAGCTAAGCTTTATGCCACTGCCACAGCACACTTCCATCAAGAGAATTGAAATAGGCAACGAAGTAGTTACGGAAATTTCTTGTTTCGTCGCTATCACGAGTCCCGAAATAATGCAATTGTTTCCAGCATGTTTTATATGCTTTTTCAATATCTTCTTGTGTGCCAGCTGATACCATATCTCCCTTACAACATGGACAATTGTGAAGAACCGTTGATACTTGAATTACTTGACAATAACTTCTTCAAACTAATCGGGAGTTAATTTAAAATAAGTTCTGAACCTATCTACATCCAGCTCCAGATCATGCATCAAGTGATGGTATTCTCCAAAACTCTTCCGTTTTTTTTTTTTTATTTATGGGATCTATCCGTTTACCTCTTTTCGGTAACGAATATAATAATACTAAGTCGTCATCACTAACACTACTCGATTCGTTCATCCACGAAACAGAAAAACCGGTCTCACGCCAAGGAACTGGCGGAAAAGACATCTTTGCACAGGTAACAACTACACTGAGTGAGAGGTGGCACTTGACTGATCATCTGTCCTCAACTCCTCATGTGCGAACAAGTGGACGTTCGGTATAAGTGGAAAGGTTTCATGTGAGCTGTGGAGTTTCGATGCGCAGTGGGTCTAGACGTCAGTAAGGTGGTGGGGGAAGCGGCCGTCTCGATCTGTTTCGTGTGTTGTTAGGCTCCGGTTTCCCCTACAATGTCTCTGTCAGTCCCCACGCGGCCTCAAACTACAACCTTGTACCTCCACTCACGCGCTGGTGACAGCTCACATG
The DNA here is from genome assembly GCA_018207615.1 of Philaenus spumarius. NCBI lineage: Eukaryota > Metazoa > Arthropoda > Insecta > Hemiptera > Aphrophoridae > Philaenus > Philaenus spumarius. The sequence continues at coordinate 3,998 of JAGFPH010003579.1, read as the reverse complement.
AAACCTGACAAGTTATATGTTGCTGGGCGGTGTGAAAGAGGCGCGTACCGGACGTTCCAAACGTCCAGGACGCTCAGTATGCCGCGCCGGTGTGAAAAGGTCTTTACGTTTGTCTTTTCTGAAATAAGATTAGCTTCTTGGAGTTTGTTAATAACTCGTTCCTTACAAATTTATAAAATGTCTAACTAAAGTTCAAGCAAGTGTGATATATTTCCTGAGATACCAAAAGTAATGTCTGAGTTGTTAGGAAAATGGCTCCTTCTCATTTACAATAACGGTTATCTTTACTGGAATGGTTGAGCCTAACGTGATGGTATTGGTTCAATAACCGTTCCTTGAGAATGCATGTAATACCTGTCTAGTGTTTACTCAAGCGTGAGTTTCCCTCGTTGTTTAGGAAAGGGATCACTGTCAATTATAGTAATCGTTGTCATTCGGGATTGGATTTTGTAACGTTTGCCAAGTTGGAGGGAGTAACTGTTGACTTGGATATACAGAGTGCTTGAACTTAAAAGGACTTAGCCTTACTAAATCAAAGGTTATGTGAAATATATTTCTAAATAAAGTGTGTATTAGGACCATTTTGGGGAATGGATATGTCTTAAAAAAGCATATCAAAGTTATGAGGAGCTTATTGTGAATTCTGTGGAATATTAAAATTTAGTTTTATTTAGTCTTTGGTTATTTAAAAGTCCCAATAATTTAAACATTGGAAGTTTACAATTACACGCTTACACGATTCGAATATAAAATAAACGGTACCAGAAAACTGCCACATAATTTCTCCCAGTTGAAACTTTATACCTTCCCAATGGTTATTTAGAATTATTGCAAAAGTAGGAAAATGTTACCATCGAAAATATTAGATGCATGTAACACACATCCATATTATCACATATATTATTTCTCAAGGCCATTTTTTTGTCGGTACGCCATAACTTTCTTAATACATCATCAAATTACATGAATGAGGCATCATTTTAAAGCTTTTCTTAACCGCTACACCGGAAAAATATACAAAATACAATTATACGAAAAAAAATAAATAAATAAAAATAATCCGAAAGTAATAGTGATGTAAGATAGTAAGTTGTAGGGATATTTTCCTGACGTTGGCAACACTGATAATAACAATACCGAGCTGGAGAGCTGCTGTTACGCCACTACATTGCTATTTTTAATTAATATACACACTATACGATACTAAATATACGGTGTGTACTTTAATTAACTGGGATATATGTAAGTTAGAATGCGAATGCTTCGCACGGGTCAGCTAGTATTATTTTATTCTATTATTATTATTATTATTTAAACTATTCGATCAATTTTGCACCAAACATGTCAATTAGGCTCGAAAAAAGGTTTTTAAAAATTTTTTTTAAAAAAACCCCTTTTTGGTCAAAAACCTCCAAAAATCTGTTATTATTATTATTATTACCTAAACGAGAATTTTTAGAAAGATGCGGTTTTTTGCATATGGTAGGGTACATTAAGGCTACAAATAAGCCAAATTTGATCAAAATTGTTAGAGCCGTAAGATTTTTCTCGTTTTTTTTGCAATTTTTGGGGGGTAAAACCCCTTAGAAATCAAAAGTTTGAACAAATGAAAAACATACCTGGCGATATTCCAGACCTACACCTACATACTAAATTTCATCCAAATCGAACCGTTGGTAAGGTCTTCAGCTCTGTACACATCCTTACAGACACACAGACACACGGACAAACGTCACCAAAACCACTTTTTTGGGTTCAGAGATCACCAAAACAAATAATTCAGGGAGCACCAACACAGATAATTCCACTTAACATTTTTTGGGGGTTCAGGGAGCACCAAAAGAGATAATTCCACTAAAAATTAAAATTCGAAAATTTGGACGAAAACAATACTTTCTCCATATACTACGTATAGGAGGAAAAAGTAATTAGAGACTAATCAAATATGTATGCTTACAAAATACATAGTTCCACATAAAATATGTAGGTATAATTCTCCCTTTTAAAAGTGTAATTTTTAAAGTTAGAACCAAATCGGTTTTTAATTAATAATATTTTGTTATTATTATTAATATTGCTAGTAAATCCCCGTGAAAAATCACAGGCGGATTAATTAGACACAACTCAGAAATACATAATTTATACAAAATAAAACACACTTTATCTAGGACTACCTAACTATGCAGACGGATATTTTTAACTCGGTAAATGTGTACAATTATAAGGACTATAAAACTGTAGGAATATTTGTTAAGAATTTGTGTTTATGTATGCTATTTTACATATTTAAAGAAAGATAAAAATACTATGTTTTAATTGCCTTTTATTTCATATTAATAGATTCAAATAATTTAAAAGTTATTAATATTATAGGCTATATTATTGATTGAAGTTGTAAACATAACCCCAAAGTATAACCTACGCTAGGTTTTGTTTGCGTATTACAGATGATGGGTGAAATAAGCATGATTTATTGGCTAAGCAAATAAGTATTTCTTCTTTAAATTTGTATAAACAAATATTTTGATGATAAAAGGCTGTATTTATATACAGTTCATAACATCAAAGCAAATATTATAACGGATAATTATAACAGACTACATTAGTTCTATAACTCATATTTAAAAACAATCAACTTCACAAGAAATTGTAACGATTGAAGTTGTAAACATAACATCAAACTATAACATACACTGGGTTTACAGATGATGGGTGAAATCAGCTGTTATATTATTAAGTTAAGCGAATAGGTATTTTTTCTTTAAATTTGTATAAACAAATTTAATATTTTGATGATAAAAGGTTGTATTTATATACAGTTTATAACCTCAAAGCAAATATTATAACGTGTAATTATAACATGCATTAGTTCTATAACTCATATTAAAAAAAAATCAACTTCACAAGAAATTATAACAATTGAAGTTGTAAACATAACCTCAAACTATAATATACACTGGGTTTACAGATGATGGATGAAATCAACTGTTATATTATTAAGTTAAACGAATAGGTATGTTTCTTTAAATTTGTATAAACAAATATTTTGATGATAAAAGGTTGTATTTATATACGGTCTATAACCTCAAAGCAAATATAAAGTGTAATTATAACATATACTAGTTCTATAATTCATATTTTAAAAAAAATCAACTTCACAAGAAATTAAAACGATTGAAGTTGTAAACATAACCTCAAACTATAATATACACTGGGTTTACAGATGATATTATACAGCTGTTATATTAAATGTTACTCCACGTACGACCGCTCATACGCCCGTATTCTCGCTTTTATATAAGTTGGTGAATTAATTCATCAATTCAATTTCAAATGTGTGTTTACCATGATTCTCAAATTAAATTGTAGTTAATCACAACCCCAAATTGTAGTTAATTGCGGTGCTAATGAAAAACGCTTTGTGAGTGTTTTTACAAGTAAGTTTAATTGAATTGCAATTATGTTTTAATTGTTCGCGTACATGTTTTCTGTTGGCGCTAATCAATTATAAAATAATTCGACCAAGCAGCTGAACCGCTGACGTGAGTTGAGCGAATTTCCAAAATTAAATATATATATGTTTTTGGGTTTCAAACAACTATTTGGGAAATTGATCTACTCACGAAGGTGCTGCCAGCATGTACCAAATATATTGCCATCGGTCACCACGGTAAAAGCCGCAGATTTAATTCTGGTACTTTACGGTATTTTACGTTTTGATTGTTTTTGGGGGAGCCAGATGGGCTATAAGGTCGCGTAAAAAACAAAATGTGCAGAATTATATCGTATGTCTATTTTTTTAAAGAAAATTTCAACAAAATTTAATTCTAGTACGAAAAATCTCAAAAACATTTTACTTCCTGTTAAAAATTTTGTCTACTTCCGGTTAATTTTTTTGTACTAAATTTGGAAAAAATCGGACATAAAATGCGTCCGTTAGAGTGCGCACAATTATATACATGATACTTCCGGTAAAAAATGTGGTCTACTTCCGGTCA